>JAIFAC010000015.1:287117-434234 GCA_026545765.1 Plantago major | reverse complement strand
GTCTAGAAGTGAAAACCAGCCCCAGAACAGAAAAGGCTTCAGACAAAACAACCTATAACTAAACCTCTTCACAAAACACAACAGACAACTCAAACAAAAGCCAAAGATCAGCCTTCCAAAGCAACTTAATCTATCAAGAATCCTAAAGACTAAAACCAAAAGGAGACTTGAAAGTAAATCCAAGAAATAAGTAACATCAGTAGCCTTTCCTCCTTTTTGTCTCTCTGTTTGTTTATTGCAATTCTTTTGTAGTATTTTTTTCTCTTTCTTTTTTTTTTGAATTGCTTGACAAGGAATGATACAATTTTTTTTCTTTTTTCTTTTTTTTCTCCCCAACTTCTTTTTTTATGCTGAGGGACAACCATATTGTTCTGTTTAATGGCAATGCTTTTTTCCAACATATCTTTCATACCATTATCACTAAAAACTGATCCATACTAGCAAGGAAGCTGTATGATATACAAAACAAACTTTATACATGGGTAAGACAATCTACTCACAAAATGCTCACACTCCAAAGACATGTGAGAAAGACTCAGAATTTCTAAATTCATCATAGTTGCAAAGTTCAAATATGTTAGAATAACAACCTAAAACTTTCCAAAAGCCCAGCATCCATAATATAAACAAATGCAAGAGTCTACCCTTTAGAAGGAGCTTGACCTTCTAACATACCTCCCATACTTCTGCCAGTAGCAAATGTAATCCCAAGTAGCAGCAACATGGAGAAAGCTGTACCTGCTGCAAGTCAAAAGAACCTTACTTTTTTTCCCTTTTCTTTAATCTCTTTTTTCTATCTTTTCCTTTTTTCTTTTTTCTTTTCTTCTTTTCTTTTTCTTTTCTTTTGGGAGTATTTCTTTTTTTCCTCCTCTTTTTGATCTTTTTCTTTCTTTTCGTTTTTTACTGTTCTTTTTCCAGCCAAGAATAAGAACTACTAAAACTATAACATCTTCACAACAATAGATGCTAAAAGAGAAAGCCAGATACCAGAAAACATGCTTCCTAGCTCTTAACCTATCAATCTGCTGATCTCCTAACCACTGAACAAACTTACACATGATATCTTATATAAGGAGTATGAGTTTTATCCAGATAAGCTATCTTTCCTAAAGGAATAGGACAATCAGTAGGACAATACGTTAAAGCAGAATGAAATTTAAAGCATGAGAGGCTAACTAGTCAGCTGCCTTGTTACCTTCTCTAAATAGGTGTTGTGCAGTCACTTGAATTTCCATGCTTAACTTCTTGATTTTTCTACTAGAGAGCACACCTTCCAATTAAAGATGGTATTGTCACTTTGAATCAAATGCAAGGCAATCTTAGAATCAGATTCCAAACACACTATGTTCCAATCATTCTCTTTGCATAAACTCAAACCCATCCATACACCTTTCAATTCTGCTTCAAGAATGGAAGAAGTCCTCAGATAAGACTCAAAAGCCAGCAAAATTCTTCTCTCACTGTCTCTCATTAGCCCTCCACATGCTGCTTCAGAAGAATTAGGCATAAACGCTCCATCTGTGTTGAGCTTGATCACTCCACTGTTAGGTGGATTCCAATAAACTCTAAGGGGTTTTCTAGCACGAGGAGATGGCATTTTGAAATTCTAATCAAAAGCTATTCTTAAATCCCCAGCCCATTGGAATCTTTCAAAGCTCTTGGCTTGATGAGTGATACAAAGGAGATTCATAATTCTCATAATCACACTATCAGAATTAATTTTCACTCCATCAAACTTAGCTTTGTTCCTTGCCAGCCACATAAACCAAGAAATCAAAAGGTATGTAAGATCTTATATGTCCAAGTTTGACATGATCTGAATCTGGCTAAAAGAGTCTGGTTATCAATTATGGTGGCATTTGAAATGTTCCCAAACTAATGCCAGACTTTTCAAGCTTGCTCATTACCCATCAACACATGGCTCAGAGATTCAGCAGATTGACAGCATTGACATTTGGAGGTTAAGGCAATGCCTTTTCCTTGAGGGTTGCTTCCACTGGGAGCCATCCTCTCAAGGTCTTCCACCAGAATACTTAAGAACATCAATCGGTCTCTCAGTTCTCTCACTAAAACACGTATCTTTCAAGACTTTGTGCAAAAAAAATTTGTACCGGCTTTAATTTGTGTGATTTCTGGGTTGAGCAATCTCTTTTTAAGTTATTGCCATTTCATACTTAGTGTACTGTAGTAATTGCGGATGACAAACGACATGCTTTCCTTTTTTATTTTTCTCTTCCAAACCCGTTCCAAGGAACTGGTTTCTTGAGCTGTTGTTGCTTATTTGCTGATAGTCTGTTTGCTGCTTCCCAAAAGTTATCTACATTTGAGTCTCGGAGTGGATTTGTGGTCTTAATTGATCACCGTTATTTTGTCATGGTTCCAAATACTACCACATACCTGCATTTGAAAAGCTACATGTCCATGATATTACTAAGACGATTAAACTAACACGCTAAAAGTGCGGACTTTCGGTAAAATAGACACCTGCAAAAGATTGGGATGAAAAGAGCCCAATGAGGCCATTTAATAAGCATACAAGGCATTTATGATGATCTAAAAATAGTATGCAAATATATATATAAAAAAAAAGAGAAATTAATAATACGAAACTAAGGGAGCAAGAACTCTTTTAATTTTTACGCTACAAAGTCCCTTTCGACCGATGAATCGAGTACATTAGCATAAGAGATTAGTGGAACTCAGGATTTAAAGTCACCCGGCTTTTCTTTCGAGCGCTTCCGTGTTGGACACTTCCGTAAATGAGAGAGTGGCAATTGCTAATTACCCGAGGGACCACCGGCTAGTCTTAAGTCCTTTTACTTTGGAAACGAACTTGTTTGATTTCTACTTGCTTGTCCACTAACGTTAGCAAAATTTCAAAATTTTGCATCTTTTGGGTTTATTGCTTGCAATGGTAGATTCGGTAGTTTGGTCGTTTAACTCAATTGTGTGTTTATGTAGTTAGAGTCTAGTTGAGTCTAGGTTGTTTGTTTGCTCGAGGACGAGCAAAGGTTCGGTTTGGGGAGTTTGATGAGACGATAATTTAGAGTATCGTCTCGTTCTTTTTACCGTCTTTCGTTGGTCTTTATTTTCATTTTATATCTTTTTGTGCTTATGTGTTTCGTGTTTTTAGTCAGGTTGTATGTGTTTCTATTAGTTTAGGCATGTTCTGGAGGAAAAACGACATTCTTGAAAGGTCATATTCGAGTTGAAGACTCAAGAACTCCATTTGATGGACCCAATGAAGAACTGGATCATTTACACTTAAGAGGTCTTGACGAGTCCTGAGATATCGCAGATCGCGTCCCGTAATCACCCAACTTTCTGTCTGGGTGTTTGCAACTTCAGACGCTGTCTTAATTAAGCCAGACGCCCGCCATTTCTTTTTTTAGCGGATTTCAATCGCTTTGTTACTTAGTCGATTTTAGACTTCGTTTTTCATATTCTATCTTCTATCTTTTACTCTCAAAACAAGAACGAACCCTAGTTTTGTCTTCTTGTCTTTGATTAGTTTCATATTGATTTGTAATTCAGACATTGACATCAATTCGGATTCAATGTTAGATTATCAATCTAGTTATCTATTTTATTACAATTTATCTATTTTGTGATCAATTGCATTTGCATGAATCTATCTTATTCTTCCATGATGAATTCGCTCGTGACAATGAATATGTATGTTATTGCTTCGATCATGAGTAGTTAATCGCTAGTGAATACGTAGCGATGTAGGATTAATCGTATTGTGGTTTTAACCTAAAATCATTCATACGTGTTAAGCTCATTCAAGATCTTCATAAAACCCCAAATTCATTACGCTAGTTTCAAATCTTCTAAACACTTTGGTTAAGAATCATTCGTCTGACAATCGATTGATTTCACTAGTTCGAAATTTTCAAATGATGCTTTAGTTAAATTGAATTTGTGCTTTTTTGGACAAATAACTGTGAAGAACGTATGAACGTAGGTTTAACCATGTATACGATTTCTATGAATTGCTACCGTGTTCATTATTTCTCCATATCTAGTACATGTTGTTTATCCGCTTGGTTTATTTATTCTTTCACTCAAACTTACAAACCACTTGATGACAATGAAATGCGATATCGCATGCTTTAGACCTCGCTTTATGGTCAATTACCAACTTCGTGGTGTATTTTGTAGGTCATGATCGCTTTTTGAGGAATTGCACGATTTCAAAGCAAAACAACATAATTGTGCGAAATCAAGATAGTTAAGAAAATACGCTGATTGGCCGCTGACGAAGTTCGAGGAGTCAAAACATGTCATGCACCAACCAATGCAAAGGTAATCAAGATATGCTACAACTTTGTTAAAGACATGTTTAAAAGTGCAAAACCGAGGAAAGTAAGGAGTAAGGAATACGACAATTCTACATGGAGCTACAGAATTCCAATGAAGTCGTATACCTACCACAGGAAGATCTCGAAAAACATAAAATGTCAAGAAGGACACTTTTCGAGGAAACGGTTACGCCCAAAATCAAGAACTAAGAAAATAGATGAAGAAGATATCAAGGGGCAGAGAACCTCAGCGCCCATAGAGCGAGCGCAGTGGTCAGAATGTTCCAGAAAGAGGCCTTTTTATTGTCCAACATGCCAGAGCCCACCATTTAACCTTCCTTATTCATTAAAGGTGTCCAGAGTACGAAATTCAACTATAAATAAGACCTCCGATCTCATAATTCTACAACGCCACACAACAAGTTTCGAAGAGAGGACCACCCTCGGCAAGTGAAACCCCAAAACCGCTGTCGTCAGCAATCAAAAGGAGGAAACCCTAGAAGCAGCACGAAGACATCAGAGACTAAGCTTCTTCTTCTTCCTTTCTTTCTTGCGTTTCGATTTCTGTCTAGTATTACTATGAGTAGCTAACTTTCTCTTGTAAAGGCGAACCGCCGTAACTCTGCTTTTGCTACTTCTTTATATACCGTGATATATTAATGAATTAGTTTTAAAACGTAAATTCGTACTTGTTCTTTATTCGTCTGACTCTTCACGTGGGAAATCCTTACTAACTACGACTTGGTAACGGAGTTTATATTATTCTATGTGATTTTTCTGAAAACGTGACGAGATAGTGTGTTTAGTGACACAACACATTGTTGGTCTAAGTGAAGGTGTCTGGATTAACTATCATTTTGGCATGATTCTTTGCTGCCTATAGACGGCTAGTACGTTGTTTGATTCTAAGTAGTTGGTAGTAGCATAGCTGAGGGAGGTCGGGGATCCTTTACACCTTCTCACCATCGATTACATCAATTAGGGTTTACTGCAATCTAATCAATCTGTCTGCATTCGTTCTGTTTACTTTCTGCAAGCAATTTAAATACGATATTTGCTTGTCCCTATGCTAAGTGTCCGTGGAGAACGACATCCCAAGTCAGCTTTCCGCTATAAACTGTGGATTTGAAGACTTCCAACATTAATAAATTTAATCTTTGATTGTACTTGGGGATTACAGGGTCTACAACGAAATCAAAATCTCTAAGTGCACATCAAAATTTGGCACCGATGCCGGGACCTCGATCCAGTGCAAGTTTCATCATCCAAGATAAGTCAATTCTTTCTTTCTCTTTTACTTTACGACCGTTTTCAATTCGACAAAGATAAACCCAAAAAATATATATAATCAGAGAATCGATTTTAGGAAAAAATCCAAAAATATTTTCCTTTCAGTATTTGTTTGTTTACTTTTAGTTATGTCAGGCTAACTTACTTATGTAAGGGTTACCCGGGATCTTTGATTACTTGGTTTTTACATGATGGAATAATTTTAGCATCTATGTTGGTTATGCGATTGTCGTTCATACTTGTGTTGTTTGAGGAAAGATGCATTGTTTATTTATGTTTGTCGCGTGACATGAGTATCCGTTGCATTAGATTAGGAGATGTCAACCGTGTCTATAAGTTGATATTCTGGCTGAGGTTTGTTGTTGAGCTAGCCACTGGTGACAGCTTTGAGTTAGACGATAGTCTACATAGGGTATCTCAGACCGATCGCGATTAGTATAAGATATGTGATATGCGACTCTTCACCGTGAATTATCGCTATCTTTTATTCTATATAAAACTTATTATCAAAGTGAAGGTTGATTCTTACATGTTCTCTCGACCTAATTTTAAATCTTCCATTTTCATTACCATTTGTTTATCTGCTTACCTTAATTAATTAAAAACCCAAAACACGAATTTCATATTTCGCTTATTCAAACTAGGATTATCTTTCTATAGTTTTATCCGTCTCAGACCGTGGAGTTTGTCTGTTAGTCTTTATGCAGGGGAAACACCTTGAGAACCATTAAGAGATGACATCGGGAAACTTGAGAAGGAGAGAGTTGAGTCGTGAGTTCGACAGGAAAATTGATAGGAACTGGAATGGGTTGATAGATCTAATGATGAGTCGATTTTACATCGCCTCATTCATTTGACTTTTACCGCCTTATCGCCATTCTCAAGCATGGTTTTTACTTGTAAAACCCGACTTTTCATTTAATCCTTATGTTTTATTTTCCCAAAAGGTAATTAGTTAATTACCTTAGCTAATCAGTAATTAATTACTAACTAGTTAAGGGATTAAACTCCTTTCTTTCCTGGGTTCTTTTCCTTTTCTGTTTTGACTCCTGCCTCTACTCGCTTTCTGTTTCGTTCCTTCTTTCTAATTAGATTAATACGCTTCATAGCTCTTCTCTTCGCTCGTCACTCTCAAACACCTTCTACCCTAAATCTCTCATCCAGAGAAAGTCTGATTCGCTCACCATCTTCGTCTTTTCTTCTTCGTTCTTCATCAAGCTCTTCAGTTTCGATTCCGTTCGGTAAGTTCTTGACCTCAAATTGTGTATTCATCGTCTCTTTAACTTGTTCTAACTCAAGAAACATCATTCTTGCCTTCTTCTTAGTCAGTTTCGAAGGATAGGATCTTTCGGTTCGGTTCGTTCATGTTCTAACTTACTTTCGTTCGCCTTTCGGTAAGCACCAAATCTTCGTTTTCCTTCTCGTAACTTTGTTGGGAGGGGTTTGTTTGGTGTGTTCTTCGTGTTCCTTGTTAATTCGAGTCATTATTTCTGCTTATTTTCTCTTATTGTGTTTGTGAATCCATGCTCTGTTTTTCTCGTGGGCATGCTCTGTTTTTCTTCTACTTCCCAGTTACAGAATCGGTTAAGTATGTGTAACATGTTTTTAAATAACAAGAATAGTGTTTAGTCGAGTGGTCTGCTTGTGGCTGTTGTGTTTGCTAGAGGTTGTGTGTTCAAACATTCTGTGTGCGTTTATTTTGCCTTTTCTGCCTTCTGCGTTCAGTAGTATCCATTAAACCTTTTCTTGTGCAAATTTATTAACAACATATCAGGTTCCTGAGTGGTAAGATGGTTACATTTTTGGTTTTAGAGGTCTTGATCGATTCCTCACAGCCCCATTATTATGTTCCAAATTTTATTTTTATTGTTGTTTGTGACAAAATATGCTTCAATCGTTATGTATTTATGTTCTTATTTGTTTCTCGTGTTTTATGCTTGATTCTTGGGGTTAAAGGGTATCATTAAGTTGTATTTGTGTAAATGTTAAGTAGTGTTATATTTTATCGATTTATGGGTTTTGAGATTTGTCGAAACTTTCACGAGTGTTCTTAAAACGCTTAAAACCAAGGAAGTACTTGTATATATATATGTATTGCATCAAAGTTCACTCATTCTTTTCAAACATTGCATCAAAATTGATTTGGCATCGCTCACTCAAATAAAATATGTACATATTGTATATGATATTGCGATTGATTGATTGTTTTGGCCAAGTTTTGCCAGGTATACTCATTGCATTTTCGGGCAAGCAGTGACCGCCGATATGTGTGGGTTGTTCGCTTACTTCTCTTTGATGCAGGTGAGAGACGTTGAGGTCTTAGAGGTAGTAGTGTACCACCCCGTACCATGGCGGGTATTGATTGATTGAGTGGAGAGATAAGGGCTCGAATTGGGGTTATAAGGAGCGGCACCAACGAACGATTGAGTGCATTGTTATTGCTTCATTATATGATATGTTATTATTTTCGGATTCTGATATGTTTTTCCTATTGATATTTTAATTGTCACTGTCACACACGAACACCACTGAGATTTTTGTCTCACACTCTTTCGTTTTCCTTCCTTGTAGATTCCGGAGTTTAGTGGAGGACCGAGTCGGGTAGACGTTCAGCAACTAGAGTGAGAGATGGGATTTAAACTGGTATTTTGTAATTTTTAGCTTGTAAAAACTTGTCTATTTACCGCTGCTTTCAAAAAATAGTGTCTTTCGCAAGTCAATTGTTAGATTTTAGCTTTTCAAAACTTTTAGATTGTCTTTTCGTTATTGTATTAACGCCATTGTTCTTTTTAAAATTAGTGTAATTTTCGGGGCGTTACAGTGCGTTATTGGTATTTTGTTACGTTTTCATGTTTTGTGTATTTTGTAGGTATTTGGCTAAACCGCACTAATTGAAGGCAAAATGGTGCATTTTATATGCATCTACAAGATATGAAGTTCCAATGCCTCGAATGGATGCTAGAAGTGAAGCGGGGAAGGCCAAAATATCAAGAATTGGAAAAGGAGTCAAAAGGGCAAAACCGTCATTCCAGAAGAATCAAGACGCTATTATTAAATCGGTGACGCCAAGAATCAGTATCAGCATGAGAAACCGACGCCAGTTTTTCAACTAGCGACGCCAGTTTTGTTTTTCCGCCAGCTTTTCGTAGTGTTGAGGATTAACTCTTCGCTTAAAACAAATTCAGAACTTTGATTTGACACATCAAGTTTTTGGCGCCGCTGCCGGGGACTTAACTCCTTTGTTTAGTTTACGAATTTTAATTTATAGATGTATATATTAGTTAGTCTGTCTTTTCTTTTTTAGTTTAGTTTGTTTTGCGGAACTACTTGGGTTTCTTTGTGTGTGCAGGAAAGTATGGATTACTCAGATAGAGACCGGTTCTGTAGATTTCACCAGATTTCTGGAGAAATGCTTGATAGAACATGGTATAGATTTAAGGGGATGCAAAAGACATATCATGACCATGGATTAACACTGGGAGAGCTCTTGTGGTGTTTCTACAATGGTATAAATGCTTGTTGTCAAAAAATGGTGGACAGTGCCGCTGGTGGGTCAATGTTAGATTCGACCCCTACACAACTTGAGGGTGCGATCGAGGAATTGGCTGCATTGATCATATAATACAGGGAACTTGATGAAGAAGAATCTGAAAATGGAAATAACCAAGAGGAGGAGAAATCTGATTCTGTAGTTGAACCGGATTCGGACACCACTACCACCACTACCACTGTGACTGAAGATAGGGATCCCCCGATTTGCTATATGTGCGGAATGGATGGTCATGTTTCAGCAAACTGTTTAGATAGAGAACAGATCCTTTGTTTTCAACAGGAAACTAGAGAGAAACTCGATGGGGCATGGCATAGATTTCAAGACTTGCAGCAGAAGCATGTGAACCATGGTTTGCCATTAGCATCGTTACTATGGATTTTCTACAGCCAGTTTTAATCAACTGGCGACGCCAGTTGTTTCTTTTCCGTCCTTCAACGATTCTGTTTCCTAATCCGTTTCAGACTTCGTTTTTTATTCCTTGTATGATAAAACATCGGGATATCATCTTTCATATCAACTCTATTGTGAAGAACAATACCTTGCTCTAGAGCTAGACCTAGTTTTCAAGGCAATTACCCGATTTCGAGGTAATTGAACCGTTTTCCTTGTAATCAAGATTGACGCTGATCGGGAGATTATCTACACAACCTTTGCATCGATTCGCTTCGCTCTTCAATTTCTACCTATGTTTTGTGACAACGAAGGTAAAATTGTATCAATCCTTTCAATCTTTCTTTGTGCTTGAGATTATGTTTATTGCTAATATGATTGTGCTTTCGCTATCATGAGTAGATAAACACCCGATTATGGGGTGGTGACTCAATGCATGCTAGCTAGGGTTTACGGATTCAAGTGCATCAGTTTAGATTACTTGTGCTTTTTAGATTAATCGCATATCTTGCTATTACGCTTGATGCTAATACGCCAATATCACCGTTAGATTAAGCATTTAATCAATACACCTGATGTTTTTCGCCTTGCTTCAATCTAATGCTTAGTTGCAAACAAGAATAGTAGGATTAGCTAGATTGATTGTAGTCTAGTGGAATTGACGCCTCCACTAGTGCTATTCGCTTGTGAACTCAAGATTGTGACAACTTCGTAATCTATCCCGTGAATCGATGTATCCCGCTAGCTAGCTTGTTTCACGTTATTGCTCCATAATTCTCCTTAATCATATCATTGTCGCTTAGATAAATCTTTTCTAGTTAGATTGCATAAGTAGATAGATAATATAGAACAAATTACGTCAAGCAAACAACCCTTTATTGCTTTCTTTATCGTAATTACTATTCGTAAACAAGACTCAACCTAGTTAAGTCCTTCGAGACCGAATTCGGTTAACTCCACTACACCATGTTTTCGTGGTGTTGAGGATTAACTCGCTTTTAAACAATTTAGAACTTTGATTTGACACATCAATGACGAAACGTATGTTTTACATTCTTATTTGTTATGCATGCCAAACCTGCTCCAAGAACAAGTTTGGGAAGGAGGTTTATGTGTCCTACTTGTATTGATAAAGATCAGGTTCAGATTTTTTCGTTATCTCAAACAAAAAATAAAAAATAAAAGTCTCGAGTGGATCTATGGTACTTGTTACCACCGTTAGTCGGTTGGGCACGCTTCAGACATTACCTATATACCATGGGCCTTAAAAGTTATATGTCCGTTAGGGTTGAAGGCGGTACTAAACTAGCACGCACAAAAGTGCGGACTTTCTAAAAAACAAACACTACCAAAAAATTGAGACAGAAAAAATATATAAGCATATGGGTCAAATATAAGACTGCAAAAAAGAGTATGCAAAAAATGAAAAAATATATTGAAAAAAGAGTGAATGATTGCCTTTTTATGAGTCTATTGCTGATTGTTACAGAGCTATGGAAAAGTCCCTTCCGACTTAACCGATTGAGTACATTGTACGGGTATTTGAGGCATCTTTGTGACGCAAGTCACCTTCCTTTTCTCCTTATATTCTTGAGTGGTTACCCCTACTGGACACTTCTAGGAGTGTGAGAGATTAGTTGCATAGGATCCACTTGTGAGGGACTACCGTTTTAGACTTAAGGTCTATATACTTTGGAAACTAACTTTTAAATTTGCATGTGTTTCGTAAACGCCACTGTTTTCAAACCTCTTGCGTTATTTGGGTCTAATACTTTCGTAGACTCGGTAGCTTGGGAGCTAGACTTCATCTGTGTCTCTTCGTGTTTTTTGTTTTTCTAGAATTTTTTAGAGAGTCTGTTGCTTGAGGACAAGTAAGGGTTCGGTTTGGGGAGTTTGATGAGTCGATTTTACATCGTCTCATTTGATCTTTTTTACCGTCTTATTGCCATTCTCAAGTATGGTTTTTATGTGCTTTATTGGTATTTTGTTACGTTTTCATGTTTTGTGTATTTTGTAAGTATTTGGCTAAACCGCACTAATTGAAGGCAAAATGGTGCATTTTATATGCGTCTACAAGATATGGAGTTCCAATGCCTAGCTCGAATGGATGCTAGAAGTGAAGCGGGAAGGCCAAAATATCAAGAATTGAAGTCAAAAGGAGTCAAAAGGGTAAAACCGTCATTCCAGGAAGAACTGACGACGCCAGTTATTAAACTGGTGTACGCCAGTAAATCTCTGTAACAGGGCACAGAGAAACTGGCGACGCTAGTTTTGATTACTGGCGACGCCAGTTTTGTTTTTCCGCCAATTTTCTCCGTTTTTTTTTCCAGTTCGTTTAGAATTAGGTTATTTCACTTATATATATGAGATAAGAACCTTTTTGACACAACTTCAATATTATTCTTCTCTTCTTATTGCTTTTCGACCTAGAACCTTTCCAAGGCAATTACCTACCTATTATTGGAGGTAGTTGAACCATTTATCTTGTAATCCGACATTGACGTTGATTGGGAGATTATCTACACAGCTTTTGCATCGATTCGCTTTGCCTTCGATTCTACCTAGGGTTTGTGACAACGAAGGGTAAATTTGTATCAACTGCTCAATCTTTGTTTCTTGCTTTCGATTATGTTCGAGCCCGTTTATGTACAATATTGATTATGTCTTTGCATAATTTGAGTAGCTAAACACCCCGATTATAGGGTGGTGACTGATTCAATGCATGCTAGCTAGGGTTCATGAGATTCGAAGTGCATTGGGTTTAGATTATTTGTGCTTTTTAGATTAATCGCATATCTTGCTATTATGTTTGATGCGCAATCTGTCAATATCACTGTTAGATTAAGCATTTGATCCTTGGAAACCAAAACGTTTTTCGTCTTGCTTAGATTAGTTGCAAACAGTACTAGTAGGATTAGCTAGATTGATTGTAGCCTAGTGGAATTGACGCCCCCACTAGTGCTATTCGTGTTTGAACTCAAGATTGTGACAACTTGCGTAATCTATCCTGTGAATCGTATGTATCCTACTAGCTAGCTTGTTTCACGTTACCGCTCCATAATTCTCCTTATCCGTGTCATTGTAGTTTAGATTAATCTATTTTCTAGTTAGATTGCATAAGTAGGAAGATAATATAGAACAAATTCGCTGCCGAAGCAAACAACCTCTTTACTGCTTTCTTTACTGTAATTACTATTCGTAAACAAGACTCAACTTAGTTAAGTCCTTCGAGACCGACCTCGGGGTAAACTCCACTACGCTACAGGTTTTCGTAGTGTTGAGAATTAACTCTTGGCTTAAAACAAATTCAGAACTTTGATTTGACACAACACCTAACATCAATCGAAACTCACCAACGAGGATGCAAAAGAAGAACGCTGCTGGAAGGTGGAGATGGGTGGACGGACCTAACTTAGACCACATGCATCCATCCTAAAGGTCATCTCTGAATAGGGGTCCAGCTATAAGACCTAAAACAAGTGCTTCTTGAGAGGCAACCCAAGGTCACGTTTATTTTCCGCACTTGCATTCAAGACTTTAGTTTTCGCTTTTCGCTTTCCGTGATCAAAATCTTTTCGGAAAAACTTTTCAAATCTTTTCAAAATTTCGTATTTATTATGTTTGTTTTTTGAAAAATCGAGAAAACCAAAAAGAATCGAATAAACGTGAAAAGTCGCGAAAGTGGGGGCCGGACAGTAGCCTCACTGCGGCCGACTGTGGACCGTAGTGAGCTGCCACTAGCCCGCTTCCCCTTATTAAACCCAAAAAAAAATGTTTTTGCTCCCTCCCACTTCATTTTCTTCACATAATCTTCACTTGCTCTATAATTCTATCATCTCCATTGCATTATTAGCTTGCCCATCCATCATCAACATCGAGTAAGTGATCTTTACTCATTATTATCTTCATTACATCTTCAATTCAATGCTTAAATCTCCCTACTCTTTGCTTGCACTTTCTTCATGCTTCTTGAGTGATTTGCAATTATGTGCTTCAATTGATTGATTTGTTGATGTTTGAGATATGTGGATACATGCTTACTTTTAGTAATCACTATATTAACACTTGCTTGATGGAGATTTGACAAATCGATTGAGAATTTGAAGGTCTTTGTTCTTGCCTACCAAGTATTCGATAAAATGTCTCAATAGAACAAACTCCTTTGTCGACCCCTTTCTCCCTCGATTACTTGCTCACATAGTCTTAACTTGTTGAAGTATGCTTAGAAAACATGTACGCATCATCATATGCTCATAGGATGGAGACTACATTACAATTTGCCTTTCAACTTGATGCTTGACACAATTTGAAAACTTGAGTTACATACCTAGTTCTTGCACTATTTTCAAGTGGCTATTGATCTTATTACAAGCTATAATCTTGCATACGCATTGTGCCGCACATTAGGTTTGGGGGAGGAGAAACTCCATTGGATTTGCATGTAAGCTTTAGAATTGATTCAACTCCAAACATGCTATCTCACACACTTTTCGCCTAGGTACTATGGGAAGAACCAAAGGAGGAAAGGATGTAGGTGAACCAAGCACTAAGAGAGCAAAGAAAGGGAAGAAAGTGGCATCATGATTCTTTCAAGCAAGGCTTGGAGTTGGCTATTGGTTAATAGCGACCGAGGAGTAATTCCCGAGAGGAACATAGCGATCGGATGGGGAATGAACCCTGCCCTAAATTGGATACACGACGTTTTGAATCTCTATTTCTGGGGAACCTTCACTTCCATCCTCCAAGGGTACGACATAGAGATAGTCCGAGTTCTATGCGAGTACTTCCAATCAAGATTGAAAATTCGGAGGATGCACTTCTAGATCACCCCATCACCATACGAGGGTAGTTCATGTTCTGGGAGCTATCAATGATTTCTTCAACATACCCGAGGAGCACATTCGTGGCGAATACAAGGAACCGGCATATCACGAGTTGAAGTACAGAGACATCCTATTAAACATCCCAATGGTATTACTCGAGAAATATTTAGAGAGGATGCAAGGGGATTATCTATCCCGAGGGCGACGCCAACGAAAAGAGCAAGGTTTTGGATGCACTTTGTAGAGACCAACTTGAAGCCAACCCTACACCACTTAAGGGCTTAAAGATTACGTAGCCATACTCGTCTACGCAATTATGGGGGTCACTACATTGATGTTGGAAGAACCATCATGAAGGAAATGCAATTGGTAAAGGGGAACAAAAGAAGGAACCTACCATTTCCCGGTCTTATCACCGTAATATGCAAGAAGAATGGGGTTCCTACTGGTGAGTCAGGATACGCTCCGCTCATAGAACCTTTTGATGAAGACAGTACCATCCACCTCCTTGAGATGCACGAGAAGGCTGCCAAAGCCGAACTTAGAAGAAGAGGTGTAGCGGATCCGCCGCAAGCAGCTTTTGAACAACTATCAGATAGGAAGTCAAGGGAGTGCGCGAAGGCAAGATGAAATGAACGAAATGGACCGGAGGTCGGAGTGGAACAATCATGTTACCTACCTACACAGCTACGAGAAAATCTCTTTCCAGCAGGAGAACATTGACGGGTATGGTCACTTTGAGTATCCACCTTATTACCCACCACCGCATCTTTATCCACCGCCCGAGGTCGATCCATCGTTGTACTACCAAAGCTATCAAGGATTTTATCCTCCACCGTCTCCTAGAGGATTTTCGTCCTAAACCACCATCTGGTTGGAGGAAACAACACCGAGAGGGGAGTATCTTTTCTTTTTCTCTTTACTTTCCTAGTTTCTCCATCTGCTCTTGACTAGGTTTGGATGAGGAATTTGACTATTACTTGCTCGGCCTGTAATAAATTTAAATACTCGCACTTAGTAGCTTGCATTTTAATTTATGCTTATCTGATACGTCTAAGGTCTTTTACTTTTTGAAAAAAGTTTTGATATGTGGGAGAGTATTGAGTGTGAACTATGACTAAGATGAGGGTCATGGATTTGTTTCTTCGCTTCATTGCTAAATATATGCTTTGACCAAAACCGACCCATGCTACTTTGATGAGTGAGTTTACTTGCTCCTCTAATTAAAGTCCTGTGTGCAACCGTGTGAACACTGCTACCCTTGAGTCCTTATTTGTAAGCAGCATGAATATGATTAGTAGTACTCAACTTTCTGAATCCTTTTCTATACCTTTCACTAACCCCTTTGAAAGCTTTTTGAGCCCTCATGAAACTACACCATATATCATATACATGCTTTACTTAAGCGGTGACAGCAACCTACCGCCGAGCTTGAACGAAGAAACAAAGCAACGAGTTCCAAAGAACGGAGGAGAATCATGTTTTGATCATGATTGAGAATTGGTTTGGGGAAAGTAGAGAAGAAAACCCTAACCCTAGTTCGAGAAATTGATTTGGGGGAAAAGTGGAAGATGAACATCATCGAAAGGTAACCTTGTTGGCCCTACTGTTATATTACCGGTGCTAAAAATCACTAGCTCTTGCTCCATAAAAAATAGAAAAGAAAGTACCGAAAAAAAGCAAAGGTACAAAAGTTTCGGAGTGGATTTGTGGTCCTCGTGATCACCATTTTCATGTTGGGCATGTTACATATGCTACCCACATACCGGCGTGGCCCTAAAAAGCTACATGTCCGTGAGGGTCGATGGCATGCATACCAAACCAGCACGCAAAAAAGTGCGGAATTCGGTAAAAAAACACTACCAAAAAATGTAAAGACTAAAAGAGCTCAATGATGGCTAACCAAAAGCATACGAGTCAGTAAAACGACCGCAAAAAATAGTATGTCAAAAGAAAAAGAAAAAAGGAAAAATAAAGGAGCAAGTCGTGTATGTGTGAAGCAACCGATGAAGTAGTTATGATGATGAAGGAGAAGTTGAAAATTTATCATTGAGAGAGAACGAAGTTGAAGGAATGAACTCGGTGTCCGAAAGGATAAGTCCCCCTGAAATACCCTTTGTTCTGCCTTGATTATCATTTAATGATGCTTAGCCAAACACTCCTCTATATTATCCTACCTATTTTACTTACCAGGCCAACCTGAGTACTACTTTTTGATTTGTGCCTTGACTTTTGGGAGCAGGATTGCATAACATTACCGCGAGGTAATGATTTTGAAGTACAGCTAGAAAGACATTGGGTTACACTTGTAACTGCTGGCTGTAGTGAGTGATGCTTACTTGTTATTTGCTTAATGTGGAGTCATAAAGTTGGAGTTGAAAACTAAGTGAGTCAGTAGAGTTTGAAACCTTAGAAACTGGCTGCTTGTCTATGTGGTGGTTTATGCTTGTTGCTCATTTCATGGTCACTTCTTGATTATCGTTATTGCCTTGCTCAAGGATGAGCAAGAAACCGTGGGGGTGTGACGGACAATGAAATGTGTGATATTACATGCTTTTAGACCCTCGTTTTTTGCCTTAGATTCAATATTTGTATCATTTTATGGTCAATTACCAACTTCGTGTGTATTTTGTAGGTCGTGATCGCATTTTTGAGGAATTGCACGATTTCAGGCGCCAAAACGACATAATTGTGCGAACTCGAGAAAGTTAAGCAAATACGCCAGATTGGCCATTGCACGAAGTTTGAGGAGTCAAAACATGTCATGCGACCAACCAATGCAAAGGTAATTGAAGATGCTACAACTTTGTAGAAGACATGTTCAAAAATGCAAAACCGAGGAAAGTAAGGGAATACGACATTTCTACATGGAGCTAGAGAAGTCTGATGAAGTCGTGCTACCAACCGCTATAAGATCTTGAAAAACATGAAATGTCAAGAAGGACACTTTCCGAGGAAACGAAGTTACGAAGCCCGAAATTGAAGAACAAAGAAAATGCATGTAAAGTCAAGAATGAGCTCATGCCCATCAGGCCGCAAGATTTCAGTGCGGCCCACAAGGGACCGCGGTGGCTTGGGAATGTTCCAGAAAGAGGCCTTTTTGCTGTCTAACAGGCCAGAGCCCGCCATTTAACCTTCCTTAATCATTAAAGGCGGCCAGAGCATGAAAATTCAACTATAAATAAGACCTATGGGGTCTATAATTCTACACCGCCACACAAAGAAGTTTCTAATGAGAGGACCACCTCGGGAAGTGAAACTCAAAACCGGCCGCCATCAGCACCTGTATGAGGAAACCTTAGAAAGACGTAAGACATCGTAGACTAAGCATCTTCTTCTTCTTCTTCTTCTTTTCTTGCTTTTCGATTTCGCCTAGTATTACTATGAGTAGCTAACTTTCTCTTATAAAGGCGAACCGTGAACTCTTCTTTTTGTTACTTTATATAACGTGATAAATAAAAGAATTATTTTATAAAACGAAAATACGTACTTGTTCTTTATTCGTCCGACTCTTCACGCCGGAAATGCTTACTAACTATGACTTGGTAATGGAGTTTATATTATTCTATGTGATTTGTCAAACGTGACGATATAGCATGTTGAGTGACACAACACATTGTTGGTATAAGTGAAGGTGTCTGGATTAACTACGACTTGATCCTTTTGGCATGTTTCTTTTCTGCCTGTAGACGGCTAGTACGTTGTTTGATTCTAAGTAGTTGGTAGTAGCATAGCAGAGGGAGGTCGGGGATCCTTTACACCTTCTCACCATCGATTACTGATGAGTCGATTTTACATCGTCTCGTTTGGTCTTTTTAATCGTCTTATTGCCATTCTCAAGTATAGTTTTTATGTGTTTTATTAGTATTTTGTTACGTTTTCGTCTTTTATGTGTTTTGTATGTATTTGGTCATACCGCGTGATTTGGAGGTAAAAAGATGCATTATATATGCATTCACAGGAGTACGAAGTTCCAATGCCTCAAACGGATGCTAGAAGTGGAGCGGGAAGGCAAAAAATACCAAAGTTGGAGTCAAAAGGGCAAAATCAGGCTTTCCAGGTGCCCGCATACACCAATATTTCATTAGCCATCGGGCGACGCCAAATTTTTATCGGCGACGCCAGTATAAGTCATGACGCCATTTGTTTTGCTGCTTTTCCTAATTGCTTAGAACTCGCTTTTTCTTTTGTATTAGTTAGGAAAAAAAACATCATTAGTTAAATAATCATCTATTATCATCTTTTACATCTTTTTGCTCTTAACCTAGAACCTTTCCAAGGCAATTATCTACCTATTACTAGAGGTAATTGAACCGATTTCTCTTGTAATTCGACGATTGATTATTTGTTTAGGAGCATATTCTACATACTTTTCATTGATAGATTCAAGTTCTTCAATTTCTACCTAGGGTTTGTGACACGATTGGGTAAAATTGTATCAAATCTTGTTTCTTGGTTTTTAGTATTGATTATGTTTATTGCGTGTTCGTATATGATGTTGATTATGTCTTCGCATATCATAAATAGCTAAACACCCTAATTATGGGGTGGTGATGGATTCAATGCATACTAGTTAGGGTTCATGCGATTCAATATACATAAGATGCGATTTACTCTGTGTCGTTTTGATTAAATGCGTATGTAGTTATCTATTTCATGTTCTTTACGTCAAAATCACCAATGGATTAATCAACTGATCTTTTATACCAAAACGTTTAGAGATTGCTAAATCCATTGGTTTGTTGCAAAAACAATAACTACATTAGCTTGTTAATTGTAGCTTAGTGAAATTGACGCATTCACTAATGCTATCTGTTTTCTAGAAAAATTACGCTAGTTCATTGTCATAGAGCCTTCGTACCTTATCTGATATAAGGTGTCTGCCTAGAAGAGTCTAGAGTAGTGTAAGTGTTGTGCTCAAATTATTACTTAGAAAACCAAGTAGTAAGCAGTTGTTATAGACAGACAAAGCTAAACCACAGAGTCGTTCTCTAAGGAATTAATTAAGCTACCACAATGATTGAGAGAAATCAATTATTTGTCAAAACAGATTGATATGGTTTTTTGTACTTCTAAAACACAGATTAAAACAGAAAACAGATAAACTGGTTTTGATCAGAGAAAGAAAGCGAACACGGTAGTAATGATCCAGCTATGCTAATTCGCTCTAGGGTAATCGTTCATACTTGTCACACGGTCGGTGTACATAAATCAATCAATCCAACCTTAACCAATCGTTATTTGAAGGTTTTTGAACGAGTGTAATTGTGGGTCGTCAATCCAAGATCCTTAACCGAAAACGATTTTAGAAGATCTTTGAACGAGGCAATTGGATTGATAGGTTTTACGAAAATCTTTGAACGAGCCTAACCTATATAAACGAATATTAACCCTAGATTCGAATACGCATAACTATCACATAACTACCGCATTCAGAGCGGTTTAACACTACTCATGAGGGAAGCAAAGATGAAAGACTTCAAGGTATTGATCATGTTAAACATAAACAGGTTGATAATTCCATGCAAGCTCATACAATTCGATAAAGAATAGCAAACACGAATCGTAAAGAGATAAACAATAGAGAGTTACCAAATATGACCAGAATTGACATCGATGCTTCTTACAAGAGGTAAACCAAGCTCCAAAAATCAATCAATGTCAAAACCTAGTTCTTGAGCTTTTTCCTATGTAAATCTAGGGTAAAAGAAGTTACGTTTTAAGTTATGGTGAAAGAATCCTATTTATAGGAGAAAAAACGAGTAGAATCCTAGCAGAATTCGACCAGAAAATCGCCCAGCAAATAAGCTCGTAAGTTCTCGCCGCATGAGGAAAATCCTTGCCGCCATGAGGATGTTTTCTTCCATCCAGCTTCAGACGTCCGTATCGTTTTTACAGGAGTAATTTGGCTATGCTTCTGCAACGAAAGTTGTATCCCTTTGAATTAGCTTTCCATGGCCACCGAGATCAGGTCAATCGAACATCATATGAGAGAGTTATGGCCAAAATGGATAGACTGCTCCGTAAACTTCACTTGAAGCTTCTAAACGGCTCTCAAATCTTCGTCCAATTCAATCCGCCTGCTGCCCAGATACTCTACATTCAAAGATCTAGAATCAATGTTTCCAATTCGATTTTCACCTTTGGGACACAAAATCCTACAAAACACAAACAAAGCACCAAAGCATAAAACGCACAAAGACACTATAAAACCACGACAAAGACTAACAAAGATCGCTTAAACATGAGACTCTAAATTATCGCCTCATCGGTAATAATCATAGGACGGTCCTGGATAACTAGAGTAAATCGACATCATTATTGTTGTATGTTTCCTGCTAGCTAGCTTGTTTTCTGTCACCACACCATAATTCCCTCTCATATATTCATCTCGTTAAGTTAATCTGTTTTCTAGTTAGTTTACATAATTGTTAGATTATCATTCTGCTGCCGAAGCAAAACAAACCTTTACTACTTTCGTACTGTTATTACTATTCGTAAACGCAACTCAGCCTAGTTAAGTCCTTCGAGACCGACCTCGGGGTTAACTTCACTGCACTACAAGTTTTCGTAGTCACTACAAGAAAACAGTGGTTTAGCGACGGAATTATCTGTCGCTAAGCTCATCGCCGATCCGTCGCTAAGGCCTTAGCGACGATAGACGCCTCTTAATGACGGACGCCTCTAAGGAGAATTAGCGACGGATTTTTATCCGTCGCCATTAGCCATGAATTGGCGATTTGATAGGCGCTGACCTCCGTCGCCATTAGAGACGGATAATTATCCGTCTAATCTAATTAGGCTAGAACGCCTAATTCGCTGTTTAGTGATTTGATAAATAACTAATTAGGCGTTCTTTCCTAATTCGTAGTTTAGCATTTGATATCGAATCATCGCTTTTAAAAACTTTTTTTTAAAAAATTATTTTATAATTTAAAAACCTGTTTTTTCAACCAATATAATAGTGATATGTCACAAAGGGGAAATGGCATTAATTAACAACAACGATTCGTCCAAAAAACAAATTATCCAAAATAAAGTCTACATATCCAATATAAATCCAAATATCCAACAAAGTAAAAAGTAGCATATTATCCAAAACATCACAACATCACTAAGACAAGGGGCCGGGGTTATTCTGGCTCATATACAAGCGGCAGAGCTCTTCCATCCTCTGATTCATACGAGCTCGCCATCCCGAGATTTCCAATCTCACCGAGAGGAGTCACCGCTGATTCACCATATACTGACCGCCTGTGTAAACACCACCATGTCCCCGAGATTATCGCTGGGACACGAGAAGCTCAAGGCCGTTGTCTCGCCATAACTACTAAGACCATAAACCCGACCTTGTTGTCGGGTGGGTGACCAGAAAGATCCGGCCTTGTTCTTCCACTGACAACTCCTCACCTCGAAAGCACTCTCCGAATGATCCGCTCCACCTCACTTTGTAATAGTCAACTGTATACGAAAAGAGCTACAATTTGTATAAGGAGATTTGTACTTATGAACGATTTCAACTCGAGCGAGCCAGATGTGTATCATCGCCAACCACCACTTTATCGCGTTTTAGGCTCGATATTCAATGAACATCACTGACGGTTCTCGATCCGCCAAGATAAAGGTTCATACTTAGTACGGTACTCTCCTCCTATGGTTAATCTCAACCATTTGATATTGCTCGCACCTGCACTCATTTTGACCGGATCATACCAAATGACATCAAATAGAACGGTTCTTTTTAGAGGCACACCGCATATTCAAGCCTCACAATTGCTTAAGTTTTCCATAGAAATCAAACAAATCATCACCTCCATTTTGATCAACCCCTTTCACACACACCCCACAATTGCTAGTAGACTTGGACGTGCCAGAATCCATTGTGTGAAATCTTAGACCATTTACTATATACGATGGAAAAATGGATACTCAATCGAATGGCCCCTCCGCTAAAGACCGTAAGTAAGGACATGTGACTTGGTTTACGGATCTCTGACATAGTCCCCGAACCAATCAGAAATTCAATTGGCAACTTCTCTTCAAGCGCTTCTTCAAGTGTGTCATCCGCCATATTTGATCCATCTTCGCATAACGCTTTTGAAAACGTCAGGACATGATGACATGCTTAGATAGTAGTTAGAAGTTCAAATTTATGTGTTATAATAAGTAAGTCGCTCACCTAGCAAAGATCTTCATAAATTCATCAACTTCAAAGACAGCTCGAGAGGACATAATAGTCGCCTTCACCTCCTTATCCGTCACCCATTCTCAGATTCCTTTCGCCATAGGTCTACCGAGATCCTAAATATTGAAAGTGTAACTTCATCATCCTCTTGAACTTCATACGGTTCCATTTGCCGCCTAGATGCCCGAGTAGCACGTGGTCTCCAAAGTAATAGATGCAAGATGGCGCCTTCCCTCGTGTATGCATCGCCATCGATTTCGTGCTTACCTTTGTTCGACGCATTTCTTCAATTTTCCCAAATACCTGTAAGTTGTATATATATTTAGGTAAGATAATGTTCCTTCAGAAATAAGAACATTTTAAGTAAATGGATGCCTTTATTACACACCTCTCGAATGGATACATCCATCGATTCAACCGTCCAAAGAAGTCTCACTTCATGTGGGAGGTGAACCGCAAGTGCTCCATAGAATCAAAGAAGCTCTATGGAAAGATACGCTCAAGCTTGCATAGAATCAATGGTATGTTGCTTTCAAGATTTGCTAACACTTCATCCTCAAGCACCCTCGAGCATAAATTCTTGAAAAATAAGCTCAGATCGCGAGAGCGCCCATATAGCTTAGGTAGTAGTTCTCGAAATGCAACAGGAGAAGCCTTCCATGAACACATGGCAATCGTGGCTCTTCATCCCATACATCTTTGTATTCTTCAAATCCACACCCTCCCAAGTTCGATGCATAACCGTCGGGGAACTTCAATCCCCTCACCCAATCAAACAGCTTGTTCCTAGCTTCAATGCCAATTGTGTAGGCTGCCTTGGGCCACAATCCCTTATCATTCCGCTTTGTTAACTCCGGCCTATTACAAAATGTATCCAACTCAGATCTAGATTTAATCAGATCCTTTGTTTTCCTCAGAATGTTGCAAATCGTGTTGAAGCGCTTTCAACACGCTCTTCTCAATGTGCATGAAATCCAAGTTGTGACGGATAAGAAGAGTGCTCTAATAAGGCAAGTCCCGTAAGATGCTTGCTTCTTCTTCCATCCACAATTTTGCTAATTTTATCGCTATGCTTCTCCACCCAAGTTCGCCATTTCATAAGACCCAGCCTTTCTATCTCTGCAAGTATCTGTGCACCAGTAAGTTTTGTCGGGGGCCCTTTCATTTCTACTCGACCCTTCAAGAATTGAGTCTTGTTCTTCCTGAACGGATGATCTTTTGGTAGAAACCTACGATGATCAAACCAACATTCCTTTCCGCCTCCTTCATTTAAATGCACTATCGTCATTCAAACAATGTGGATAAGCATTAAAGCCCGCGATTTTCCTTCCAGATAGCATGGAGTAAGATGGAAAATCACCACGGTCCACAGTGGTGCCGCCTCAAGTTGAAGTTCTTCTTCGCTGACACATCATATGTCGATACCTTTTTCCCACAACTCGATCAGCTCTTTGATTAGGGGTGCAAGAACACATCCACCTTCCGTCCGGATCATATGGACCGCACCAAAGCGCCAAGAACATGAACGGTTCCTTCATGCACTCACCGGGCAAAGTTATACGGTCAACATAATCGCCAACAAGAGTACTTCTAGTCACTTCCAAAGGGGTTAAAACCATCCGCATAAAGGCTCAATCAGACATTTCAGTTCCGCAAACTCCGATAGCTCTCGTCAAGTGTTTCCATGCAGTGAGTCCGATGGATGCTCCATTCTACCTCTACCGGATTACTCTCTCCCAGGCACCGTGATTTTATCAAGACAAGCACTTGAAGCGCATAACCTCTTCAAACGAGGTGCTAGAAGGAAATACCACATTTTCTTATGTGGGAGATTTTTCTTGACGCTTTCGAGGCGCCTCCTTGTAACGCTTGTACCGTCCTTACCACAAAACTTGCACTTCAAGAGATCTTTATCCTCCTCCCAATAAATCATGCACATACCCTCACAACAATCTATGGTTTCCATGGGTAACCCCATCCTCGATCTTTTTCTTCACCGGTAAAAGTCAGGAACTCGGTTCGTTCTCGACAAAGTCTTACATTACTTGTACCCATTCATTGAAGCTCGATTCGCATTGTTGGCCATTAGCCTTACAACTCATTAGCCGAGCCAACAATGACAATTCGGTGTGCTTACACCGGATAAACCGCTTCTATGGATTCCATCAAGTCAAGAAGACCGATCCTCGTGATTCGGAGGCTCCTCCGCATCCCCCTACATCGCTCCTCGGTGTCCATGAACTCGGACCCGCAATATCATATACCATTTGCTCAACCTGCTCATGATCATTATTAGCATCGATGTAGAAGTATTTTGAGTACTTCCCATCACAGCTTCGCTTTTCTTTTACGCTTCCCAAATTCTCATAATCCATGAACGACTTGTATGTCTCACCATGAGAAATCCATACGCCATACTCAAATACAAACCCCTTACGCTTCAAGTGTTCCACTACCGCTTCGGAGGTAAAATTGCTTATTTCTACATTTATACTGCAAGGGCACTTCATCATCCCCCACTCAAACAATTAGTCCGGTCAAGGTAAAATGTAACGAAGGCATCAACCCTTCCACAAAACTAGGTAAAACTCGCCATTAAATATCCTTTGGTACATCCATGAACGATCGGTTCATTGAATGATTATATAACCGACACGCTTTGAATTGATTAGATCGTATTTTTCAACTCGATTCCCATTTCCCATTTCTTGCATGTTATAAAGTTTTTGTCTCTTACCAAAATTCCCATTACAAATAAAGCATTCCAACCCTTTAATACGAATTTATAAATTATAAATTACATGCATTTTACGAATGTAATCACCAAATTATATCAACACACTTCATTAATTAAATTCTCATAATTTATAATCTAGTACATGTATAAATTTATCAATGAAACAATTGCAAATCTTAATTAACATACTTAAATCAAAACTACGACATACTTAACATTATACTAATTAACTATTCAAACAATTGCACATCTCAAAGTTAATTAACTAGCTAGCAAACATACAATTTTGCTTAAATTAGTCTAAATTAACTAAATTTTCCAAATATGTCAAAAAGTTAGGGTTTCAAAACGAGGTACTAAATCTTCATAATTTTACTAAATATACACCAATATCAAATTAATTAAAAGCCCAACATACTTACAAACATACTAACATTATACTAAAAATTCAAATTCACAATCAATATATATCAATTGCACATCTCAAAGGTAAAACATTACCTAATTACATCTAAACTAAGTACTATATACTCTCCATTTACATTCAATTTCTCAAATTAGTCCAAAGTAACAAAATCCCCAAATATAAAAAATTAGGGTTTACCTTCGAATCCGGAGAAATGAGCAGATGGAATTTGAGATTGACGGCAGAATTGACCTCCTTGATTCACGAGCTTCGAATGTACACGAAGAATGGACAAAATGGTTGAGATTTGGACCGGAATGGCTTTGGCCGAAATGGGGAGAAGAAAGGAAGAAGAATGAGGAAGAAGAAAAAATGGTGAGGGAAGCATTCGCTTCCGTGAAACCCGAAAAGTCTAGCTAACCTGATAGAGATTTTCATTTTTCTATTGTTTTTTTTCTTAAATTTCTTTTCCATTTTTTTATTTTTTTTTTCAATTTTGGTCAACGAATCTAGCGACGGATAATCTATCCGTCGCTAGTTCTAACGACGGATAAGACTATCCGTCGTTAAATAACGACGGATAAGCCTATCCGACGTCAAATATAACGACGGAAATGCTATGTTACCGTGGCTAGAAACATGATTTCTTGTAGTGAGTGTTGAGAATTAACTCTTGGCTATTTAAACAGATATAAAACTTTGATTTGACACATCAATTAGGGCTTAATGCAATCTAATCAATCTGTCTGCATTCATTCTGTTTACTTTCTGCATGCAATTTAAATACGATATTTGCTTGTTCCTATGCTAAGTGTCCGTGGAGAACGACATCCCGAGTCAGCTTTCCGCTATAACTATGGATTTGAAGACTTCCGACATAAATAAATTTAATCATTGATTGTACTTAGGGATTACAGGTTCTACAACGAAATCAAAATCTCTGAGTGCACATCACCACTCAATCATTTATTGCAAACTTTTACGTTTTAACACTTTAAACGCTAGGTTGCTTAGTTAACTCCTTGAGAACGATCTCGTAGTTAAGACTTGTTTCACAACAACTGCTTTAGTTTCTTTTGCTTTTTAAAGAGTACTAATTTGAGAACATCATCCATAGTCGCATATATTCTTATAATATCATCAATGGACTATTTGTTTGATCGAATAAGATATTCTACATCTTTTTTGGAGTGCAACCTCACTAGTACAGTGGTAACTTGATGAGGTTTAACATGAGGATCTTTTGATTCCCAAGGTCTGGGATGTGTAGGAGATGTACATTTTAGGATCCCATATATGGTAGGTATATCGTCCTCTTTACACTACAAAAAAACTCGCAAAATATCAACGGAAAAATATGTCGCTAAACATCAAAAACCGGTCGCTAAATAGCTTGGCCGACGGATTAGACACTTGTCGTTAAAGTGCTAGTCAACGACGAACTGGGCACGGAGTATCATTGGAGACCGATACCTCAAGTGCTAGTCATAAATATGTCGATGACTTAGCAACTACATATCGAAGGATTGCAATTTATTTAAAAAATGATTTGTTAGTAAATTTTAACCGTCAGCCGGGCAGTTTCTAAATTAGCTTACTCTCACATTTATTTTGCAAGAAATTTGTTCCATCCGACGGATACTAGGGACGGTTTTAACAACGATTTACTATTTTCTTTTATGTATTATTTTTTCAGTAATTACAATTTACCTAAATAAAATGCTAGGAAATGCAATAGATACAAAAATGAAATATATAAAAAATTCAAAAAACATTCAAATATTCGAATACAAATATATGAATTCATGTTCAATTGAAATGAAATTGCGTATCTTCAATGTTAATACAGTACTGTGTCATGTCGACGGGGGACACTAGAATCAGTATGACGCCGCAACCCTAATATAACACAATTAACAGAAGGATGTAAACAATAATGAATTGCAAATCTAGTACGACATGCAAATATGTAAGTAGTGTCTATATATGCAAACTTATTCGTATAGAACATAAATTAACTAAGTACCGGTGTGGACGTAAACGTATACATCTTCATCTAAGTGAAATCCTACATTAGTTGCATTGATGCGACGACTAGTAACGGGGACCTCCTCTTGGAATGAATTAGTGATTTCTTCATTTTTGGAACATTCCACAACCGACCAGGCTTTGGTTGGTATCACGGCTAGCTAGTCCGCCATGTCACGCTTGAGGCTCGGATACGTACAATAAGGTACCTAAAAGATGAAGGTACACGAACAAAAAAATAAATTAGCAAGATGAAGGTACATGAACATGCAAAACAATTAATAAATTATCACAATTATAATATTTGTTAAGTATATATCAGGGTTACCTGGTGAGCTTATGTCGCCATAATAAATGCTTGTACTTCAAATATTTACGCCATTATGTACGCCTACAAGACTATATTGAGGATTTATCTTCGCATGTTGAGTTGATAGAACCAAATAACTTGGAAGATGAATGTCCTTTTAGGGAACCTGTGATATTCGAGTCTTACTACGCGGCCTAGACATACCACCATAGTAATCAATCTCATAACTGCAATATCCGCCTCTAATACAAATGCCATTATTGATTGTAGCTTTCCTCGCTTCCTTTCGTGGTGTCAAACCGATGCCCACTGACTATGTATGACGGATATGAAGCCACCCTCATGTATGGTCCTTTGGCAAGAGATAATGTGTACTATATGTATGTCACGTTGTTCGCCAACATGATTTAATATGGGTTTATATTATATTACTCCCTCCGACCCGCTAATCCAGTCCAGTATTACTTTTATGTGTGTCCCGCTAATCTAGTCCGATTCAAAAAATAGTAAAAAAGTACACCCAACTCCACTAACTTAATTATCTCTCTTATTTTTTTCATTCTTTATCATTATATCTCTTATTTCATACTTTCTCCATTCTTTATCATTTATCTCTCTAACAAGAAATAATAAACAATCGAATTTCTTAAAAAAAAAGTGACTAAAAGAAACCTGATTAGATTGTCAGGACGGAGGGAGTGATGTTTTACGTATTAAAAAGTAAAGTGGGGAACTTACATCGATTTGATGAAATATAGTATTTCCGTCTCCGAATAGCTTCCACTTTGATTTTTTGATAAACATTTCAACTTTGACTACGAATTAATCTTGAACCGCAAATGCAAAATCTTTAATTTTTTTATATAATGAAACTTTAGGGACTAAGTTTTCATTATATAATTTAATTGTACATTTTGCATTTGCGATTTAAGATTATTTCATATTCAAAATTGTAATAGTTTAACTGTTATAAGTTAAAGTGGGAAGTTATTCCTGGACAGTAAGGGCATTCCTCCGTCCTAGTTTAATCTTCCTGCGGGCCCGGGCATAAGATTTAAAATCAAAGTAAATAAAGTAGGAGAGATTGTGATAAAGTGGAACAGAGAGTGCCTAAAGTATGCCAAATAGGGAATAAAGTAGGAGATATCGTGTATACAGGAGAAAATTTTCTATAGGGAGGTAACCACTCCCAATGGGTCTTAGCTAAGGTCAGAATAGTGGCCGTGAGCTAAGGTCGATTTAACGCATCGCAGTAAAAAAAATCGCCCAATGTGTCGTAAGCAAGTGAATAGTGTTTTTTAATATTTTTTCGTATTTTTTTAACTTGCTTAACATATTATAAGAGTGTTTAGAAGTTCAAATTACTCAAATCGATTCTTAAAACTCGTTTTATAATTTATTGAGATTGAAATCAGACGGTTACAAAACAACGACGACAACAACAACAACATTGAAATCCTACTTAAAATGAAATGAAAGCACACAACAACAAACATAGAAGGAATCACATTCCGAGCTTGATCGAGCTTCGCAGGATAGAAAGTTCCGCTTGCGACAAGTTATCGAACTGCTTTGTAGATTGATCATCATTTGGAACATCCCCAACGAGTACCTTGATGTTGACTCTCAAAGCACTCTCACGCCCTCGACTTCTTCTCCGCCTTCATTCGTGATCACTTCAAGCTTCCTCTCCTCAAACTCCAACCTCCGCTACCAATTTTGCTTCCTTTCCTCAATCTTCCTCGCTTTAAGCTCAAGCCTCTTCTCCGAATCAGATTCATGCCTTGGAAGGATTCATTCAAACTGGCCATAATCGAAGCTTCCACTCAACCCCGCTTTTGTAAGGCCTTCGACTTCTCACGACCCATGTATGCTTCGATGCAATTTCGCCCCATCATCAAGGCATTCCAAACCCTTTGCACAGCCCCACCACTTAACCTCAACATTGATAAATTTCATCACCGATCCACCACCATATGCCCGAGGTCATACCAGTAAGTTTTCACCCGATTGCACCGGTGAAATTCATGTGAGATTGCCATCATGGATAGTGCCTCATTGCTTCCCAACAATGCATGTTATTAAACTTATCGCTCGCCTCGCTTGTGTAGCTTTGGCCATGTTGATAACACCATCGCTATTGTAACCACTTTTATCTCCAACACATCTTTCCGCATCATCATAAGTCGAGACAAAGTGGTTTACATCTTCTTTCATCCGAGTCCACCTACCACGAGTGAATTTACGCTCGAGGTGTGAGACCTAAGAGGATGGCCATCTCTAATGTTTTGCTCCTGATTTCGAACTTCCACAAACATCAAGTATAATGCGGTTGGTGGTTTTCACGATCCTCACTTAACGACATGAAAATGGATGAGAGCACGATCCTCCTCTTGAGTCCCAACTCGACCCATCTTTTTCTTCCTCTTTCCCCGCCATTGTCGCTTTTTTCCAAAGAGTTTGCAGGTTTCCTTCCTTTCCTTTGCCATAGTTCCGTTAAGTCTCCGAATGCACTGCTGGCCGTGAGTAACGGGTGATAAGTTGAAGAGTTCGTTGTATGGATTGTAGCATCCGGTCAGATCGTAGAATGAAGATTCCTATTGACTTTGGGTGAGATGGGGATTTGGGAGTGATACCATAAAACTCATTCAAATGCCAGATTTTATCCAACATTCCTTGTCGAGTGAGCCATATGTATGTTTGATGCTCAAATGGATTTGGTGGAGTGGAGTTCAATTCGGGAGTTAGTAAACATTTTAGCTTTTGAGTTTAAGTGGAAGATGAGAGGAAATCAAGTTTGGTGAAACGGCTGAATGAAATAGATTTATAGATCTCAAAAATATAACCAAGAATGATTTTTTTATTTAATATTACTTACAAATTAATTTTTAAAATAAAAAGGAGGGTAAATATTAGGCTTCCCACTAATTGGTTGGAAGGTTCTCACAAATCAGCCTTGTGAAGGCTGATTTCGCACGACGGTCGCAAGACGCACATGCTTAAGGCCACTACCATTGGGAGTGGTCTAAAGATGAAGTTGGGACGGCCAAGACCGACGGAAGCGAGTATAAAATTTGGGGTGGGAGGGATTGAGTAAGATCTTGATTGTCCGCCACCGTAAGTTGAGATAAAAGTTCGTCATCAGCATTTTTGGACGTCTACATGTGTAATACAGACAAAATTTCGTCCTCACCATTTTTGTATTAGTTGTGCATCAGATCGAAGCAAAAGCACTAAACTAGTATTCTCTCTCTCTCAAAAAATTGCAATGGCAAGTAGCTCATGGTTATCTGCTATCTGCATTTTCTTCTTCGTTTCAGCATCCGCCAATATTCAAAGTAAGTTTTTCCTGCTTCTGCTTTTCACTTGAGTTGAAACATAAACCAAATGTTCATATTGTTGCTTGATCTGCAGTTTATTCCCAAAATGTGTATTGCTACTTTTTCCCTTCTTTGATTCTGCTTGTGCTTTTTGGGTTTTCAAGATAGATCTCATGTGATCAAGCGATACTTAATTTGTAACCTCACATCCACATCCAGTAAGAGCTAATGATATACTCTGCAATGGTTAGAGCCCTTTGGATGATTACAAAACCAAATTCAACCCGCTCCTACTAAAATCGGACAATTTGATACCATGGTTATGTTATGTGTATTATCCATGTTATGAGTAACCAATCGAGTTTCAATCGATTAGTAGTCCGGTCATTACATAAATTGTCTTTGCCATGGTTATAATGGTGTACTTTTGGCTCGTATATTTTCATTTATTTGTTTTTAAACAATGGTCAAAATGCAAGACACTGCAATATATGCTGATCTATCAAGTGCAATAAATAGATGAAAATCTTATAATTTTCTAGTGTTATTAAAAAATTATGATTTCTAGATGAGGAAAATTAAATCAATTGACTATATCAACACTTCAAATTAGCCCCGAAAAATTAAAAAAAAATTGAATCTGCCTTGATTGTGTGTTCACTTTTGGCATAACTATATCTGTTTCAACTCAATTACGCCATCTTTGGATTTGGTTGTGCGGTTGTATGGATGATCAGCTAGCTTAAATGCGACATTTGAGTTTTTTTTTCATTAACAGAATTATGATTTGCATGGTTATGTTTGTTTCCTCATCAATGAACACAATTGCATTTACAGTGCCATGTGAATACAGAATAACATTGACATACATGATCGAAACTTTAGATATTGGCAATGTGGAAAACAATACGTTGTCCTAGTTCTAGTACTGGAATTTGCACTCATAGCTGCAGCATTTCGTTATGTTTTATCGCATGGATATCACGTACTGGCTGCAGTCCTAGATCCGGTCCTTTTCACCAACTCACTTTTGTTATGTTGATAGTGTGGTGCTGGCACAAGGCCTTTCCAATTGCGACAAATTCTATTTTGTTTTGTATTTTTTTTTTTAATTTTTTCATCACACTATTTACTACTAGTATAGAAATTAACAATGAGAAGCCAAGAACTAAGAAGTACAGCTCAATTTATAGAAGATAACCAATTTGGCACTGAAGTCACTGCCTTGTGAGATGAAAATTATGGGAACCTTAGTTTTGACAACTGTGCCTCGACTTGATCGACTTTCTTTTCTATTATAAACATTATGCTATGTTTACGCCATTAACAAGCTTATCTGTTGTGGTTATTAGTTGCTAAATGTCGAACATGGAGCAATGTAACGAGTGTTTCATTTTTGGTACATAATAAGGGCATAAATAGTTTCGTTTTCTTCTGTTGTATATATTTGGTGTATCTGATTTCTGAGAGTTGATTAGCAGAATTGTGTTGAGCACCAAATTTTTGTATATTTGTTCTATTATTCTGGTTTTGAACTGAGATTTCCATACAAAATGATTTGACTGTTCTCTATACTCAGACAATGTCACACAAAACCCTGCTGATGAGTTAGTAGCTGCAATCAATAGTAATCGAACAGCTAGCAACTCATCTTCTCTATACAGCAGCCCTGGGCTTGCATGTATTGCGCTCCAGTACATAAAAGCGTACCAAGGCGATTGCAGTGTGGTAGGCGGGCCAAAAGCAAGGCGGCCTGATGACTCTCAGTTTACCGAAACTTTTGCTCCCAACTGTGGTGTTGAATCGTCGAGCCTTAGCCAAATAACTGGACGACTACTCGGATGCCAGTCCAAATATCTGAGGCCATCATTAGCATTTTCAGAGGTCCTGATGAAAAATAGCAAGAGCATGGAAATACTTCACAGCCACAATCATTCTGAGGTTGGCGCTGCTGTGAGTAGTTCGGACGGTGGTTCTCCCTACTTTTGGTGTGTGCTGTTCAGCAATGGAAGATCAAATAACAGTTTCATTCTGGAAGGAGGCGTCGCAAAGTTAAGTCGGCCCGGATGCTTTAGTGGTGCAAACGATGAATGCAGTGGTAGTGTAGCTTTATCCAGATTTCTTAATCCTTGGTTAGCAGGTCTTGTTGCCTTGGCTTATGCCCTGAAAGTCTGATCTTGTTTTTTCTTTGGGAAAATTACAGTTGCTTGAATAATAGTAGTATAACTTTACAAAATCAGGCCCATCAGGTAATCCATTTCAATTTTACCAATAATCATTTTTAGCTTGGTCCCAATATCATGTTAGATCCATTGTCATTATATTGGGGCAAATGATCATGTTAGGCCCAGTATCATCACATCAAAGTAAACGAGACTACTACCTAACACCAAGCAAAGAAGCAAAGATGGTGTAATCATTTTTGCATTGAACTTTCCATTCAAATTTAAACACGGGAATAGGATATACTGGACGACCTCGAACCTGGGCTACACCTCAAGAACATGTCTCCAAGTTATATCGACAGCTTGTGCAATACAACAACTTTAACATCCTGCACCTTCAATTCTTCCTGCGTAATAAAAGATGAATTGGTCACTCTCATAGGTAATTAAACTACCACCATTATGAATAACAAATGTACATAGCAATGTTTTGCCTTAATAATTCAACAGAAACCATTTAGTGAACTTGTTAGTTGTATAATAAGCATCTAAACAATGAACTCTATATAATCAATGAAGCAATGATCTAATAAATTGTTTAGAAGTAACAAATACAGTAGCAACTCACATGGTTTTAGTCTAGGACCTCTTGGTAAAACTCTTGATTTTTAATGACGAAAAGTGGTAGATCCGGTGGATAATAGCCCGTTATGATTTTATGCGCTGATAGTGAAATGATATAATAAAGGTCGAGAAAATGTTCATCATCATCATCTTCTTCTTCTTCATCATCTACATCTCTTATATGATCGTTGAGGGGGTGCAGAACGGGAAACAACCATCACCATCAGGTCGCAGCCGTCTGCAAGAATACCATCAGGTCGAATTCGCCAAATGACTCCAGTAATTTCGAAGATTGGTTGTGGTCTAAACATATCTGAGAAACTTCGAAGAATGATCATTGTCTTCATCTCGATCACATTTGGAGGAACCGACGTATTCACATAGGTGTTGTTATGGTGTTCTCTTTTCCAAGAAAGGGAAATGACAGATTTAGAAAGATGATTGAAGGATTTTGGTGAAAATTTGGGGGATGAAGAAGATGAATGAAGGGTGAGAGAGGTGACGGAATAGAAGATGAGGCATGAAAGATCATAATCTCATATGGTGGGAATTGTACTCACGTGTGTGTTACAATCGAGTAGGTAGCTCTAGACTACTCGAAATTACACAACCAACCCATTCAATTGCGTATTTGTATCCAAACATAATTCATCCGCATGATAATAGAATGAGAATTTTTTGGGCACACACGCAGTTTAGGTCAAAATCAGATGAGCAATAATCAATTGGGCTAAAAATCGGCTAGAATCGGCTTGTTTAAGGTTAGCGCACAGTTTTATGCGAAAAGTTAAAGTAATGATATAATACAAAAAAAATGTGGGAAAAAGTGTATTTTTAGTAAGAAACGTAATTTGAACAGAAAGCTAAGATTGCTTATTATTCATTTGGAAAGAAATTTTCCTTCTTTACATGATAAAGCTCGCGAACGACTAAACTAAAACGACAAATACGAAGTTTTATTTACGGAAAGACATTACTTAAAAAGAAACCAACCCCACACTAAAAATATCACTATTAAACTTTATTACAAATTTCTCAACTAAAAGTGCAATTTTTCCTACCTTTTTCGTATTTTATTATTATTTTAACTTTTCAACCTAATGTATAAAGTTCTCTAAGATGGAGAGAGTATTTTACTTTATTACAAATTTCTCAACTAAAATTGCAATTTTTCTTACCTTTTTCATATTTTATTATTACTGTAACTTTTCAACCTAATGTATAAAGTTCCAGGATGGAGAGAGTAGTAAGACCATACAACATTAGTATACAGCTATACATAACAATGATAAGATTTTTATATTATCACTTTCACAAGATCTGAGATTCAAAGAAACAAATTTGTGTTGCTGACTCAGTCGATCTAACAGTCACAGTTTTCCCTGTTTGTCATTGTTATTACAAAGACAGCATTGTGAAACTAGCTTTAATGGTTTATTTACCTTGCGCAATCACAAGTTAAAGAGCTATTTGGCATCTCATCCAGTCAGAAATATGATAAAACTTGGGCCAAGATATAAAACCTAGCAGCAAAATTTGACATGATACACAATTCAAATCAAGATGTACATAACTGGGGCGTAGTATAAAGTTTCTTGTCGAAAACAATTCGTGAAGATCGTGCACAATCTTAAACACAGCATCTGGTCTCGCAAGCCTCAGTGCATTTTCTGACATGGTTACAAGCTCATGTTGTTTTGGACCAAACCATTGAGACACTATCTTGGCTATCTCTTTTGGAGACTTTGAGAACTTCCCACATCCGTTTTCAACTACATATGGAACATTTCCTGCTTCCTGAAATTCACAAATATTTGGAAGGAAAAGAAAAAAAGTCAGCTACAGAATTGACATGATTTTACTATGTTACACCTCAGACTGGCAGAATAGAGAAACAGCACAGTTATCAAGATTGCATACTCCCTCCGTACCATACAAATTACATAGCAGCATTTGCTATTTGACAGGGAAAATAGCAAAGGAATCTAGTAGAATATGGAGATATAGTACAAGTGATGTAGGTTGTTGGGAGAAAGAATGAAACAAAAATGTAACTGGGGTTGATTTTAAATAAATTTTGAAAGAACAAATGATAAAATGTGGTAAAGTGGTAAACATGTACTGTGTGTTATAAGCGTAATGGTATTTCCAGGAACGGAATGAAATGAAATCATGCAACTCTACTGGGACGCTGAAAATTGCAACATGGTGTTTACTTGTATGGGATGGAGGGAGTACACAATAATGAGCTGGAGACATTTGCTAACCCAAGCTAATAAATTACATATCAAAACAACGAATTTTATGAGTGACATTAGAAACCAACCATCACCTGTCCAGCAATGTAATCATTTAGAATAATCGGAAGTCCTCGTATCATGGCCTCAGCAATTGTTCCAGGACCAGCCTGCAAAACCATTTCATTGTCAGATGGATTGTAGCACATTTTGACTACCACCTTAATGATTGAATGAGGCTACTGAAGGTACCTTAGTGATAATGCAATCACAGGCACCCATGCCCTCCTCTATCTTGGTGACAAAACCCCTCACCTATGATACAAACGTCTTCCATGTAAGCGGCAGATGGATGAATTACAAAAATAAAGGCAGACCAATATACTTTGAACAATCAATCACTTTCGAGATTGTCATTTTTCAGCATCAACATTCATTTATTAAAATAATTATGCTATTGAGTGACAGTAGGCTACTCGACATATATAGTTCCAAAATAAATATAAGTAGGGAGCTTGATTTTTCAGAAAATCCAATATTACGTTACTTCCCAAATAACATCATGAAGACTTGCATCTTCAAACCAAATAGAGTATAAGAACAGTATGGCAGATAACATGAGATCACTTTGGAAATATAATTTTCCAAAACTACAAAGACTTGCTTTATCTTAATAATTTACCTATTTCATAGCATATTGAACAGTGCTATAGTTACCTGGACAGGAATTTTCCATTCAATAGACTGCAATTTACTAGCCAGTTTTTTGTTTCGCCCACAAATCACCAGAACTTGACCAACAGGTTCTCCATGAGTTTCATCATATAATGCTGAATCGAGAGCTCGAGCAGTGGCCTCAATGGGGCCCATACCTTCACCACCACCCATTAGCAACACAGTGGGAAGGTGCTCCTCCAGTCCGAGCTCCCTCCTCAATTCATGCTGCAGTATCAACATTAATAATTAATTAAATTGATATTCCCTGCTTAGACTTCTACACAGTATAAGTTTATAGCATACACAATCTGAAAATAGTCGATAGCAGAGCACAGCAACGAGCCTATGCATAACAAAAAGTACATAAAATTTGAGACAATTCAATACGTGTAAGCTATGTATGACAACTATAATCCATGAATAACTAAAACACAATAGTTTTTCAATATTTTGAGAAGCAAAACAAAGGTTAATGTCATTACTAATCATTTACTACTATAAATAAATCCTCATACTTCCTCCATCCTAATAATAACTTCCTAACTTCCACATTTGACGATACAATACTAGCTTCCTAACACCAAAATGAAAGTTTTTAGGCCACTTACCGCTGCTTTATTCTCTTATACTTTTATGACTCAATTATCACTTTATGAATATAATACTTCCCATAAACTAATTTTTAATATATTTTCCTTAATCCTAGATAAAGTAGGAACTTGGGAAGTTCTTACTAACAAATTAGTTTAGTAGGAAATTTTAATTTAGTGAAAAATAAACAAATTATACAAAACGTAATTGAGTGCAACAGCAATAGCGAAAAATAAACACCATCGAAAACATGAAAATAAACAAACACGGAAGGCAGAGTGAAGCAGTAAAGCACCATTATGGTCACAATTTGACAGCTGAAAAACCTGAATAATTCAGTCATGTGCATAGTGAAAGTAGAGAGCACAACTAGAAAAATATAATAGTATGTATCCATTTCTAATAAGTAAACGAGGACATGGAAAACCCCAAAATGTGAAGGCCAAATTCGATTTTTCCCAGTTGTGCAATATCAATCTAGCTCATCTTGCTCATGCATGCTAAAGCAATGGTGAAAGGGGTAATGTTGTCCACACAGACGCATTGGCCTGATAACGTACTGGAAAATATGTTCAACAGAGGGTCTATACGGATCTCAGATGGAAAAAAAAGAAAGTGGCATGTATGACACTATAATATAGCAATAGGGCACGTCCCCATGCTCAATTCATTCTCTGGTTGTGTGGCCACAATCACATAGGTACTAAAGAAAGATAATTGAAATTTGGCAAATCAACATAGGGGTCTTGCTGTTTCTGAGGGGATTCCAAACCTGTGGTTGCTTGTTCTTAGCCTGCCCCGAGACAATGCAAGATCTGGAAATCTGTCTTGAACTGGATCAGAATTAATAACTAGCCAAGAACTTGGGAGGCAGAAATGAGCTGGTCAAAAAGGAATGACGAAATGGAAAGTCTAGAAATCATAACTTCTGAAACTAGCAACAACAGCGACAATTGATGCTATGTGGCAAGGACGACATTCCTCCAAACAACTAGAAATAGATGGGATATGTACCAACACATGAGTGAAATATGTAAACAGTTATCAGATTGCTGTATGTTGGAATTAGTTGTGATATAGAAGTCTGTTTTGTCATAGACAGCAATGCCTGGATCGGTTGGTCGGTCTACTTAATGGTATTTGGATAAACAGATTGTTTCTTGGTTCCATTTTCAGATTTAAATTACTCGAAATATGCAAAATGGACACTAGATATTCTGCCTCTAATCATTCGGAAGGAATTTTGATTGCATTACAAATAAATAAAAGAAACCAATTTGATTTTACCAAGGATTCCTTAACTTTGCTGGGAGTATATCAGATGGGAAACAGACACCAAGAGGAATGTATTCTCCTCCAAGTCATACGTAAGGAACCGTGTTTAAGTGAATGTGATAGATACAATTATTCAAGCTAAACATACAATGGTGAGCTACAGTTTAAGCCAGTGTCAGAACAAATGATTACCTATTAGTCACCCTTAATACATAGACTATATAGTATTATATGAGCAATTAATTCTGACAAATGGAAATTGTGCATAAGAGAAACGAACCTTAGGCCGAACAGGCTTCACAAATGAGGGTCGGACAGGAAGCCCATAAACCTTAATCTGAGAGCTTTGAAGACCAGCTCTAAGTGCTCGCTTTGCAACCTCTTCCGATGGGCAGTAACATCTAGTTACTAGTTTATGAAACCTACAATCCATACATGGACATAATAAATTGATTGAAGCTGATTTACGTTAATTAAAAACACAAAAGCAAATTGGCGTTCAATCTACCATGTAGGATGACAAGTAGACAGGTCCGTTATCACTGTTGTAAAAACAATCTTCTTCAAGAGCCCCTTTGTCCTCAATATACGAAGAGGCACGTGTTGCATTAATGGATGCACGCTGATAATAATATCTGGTTGGTATTTCATCAATCCTTTAGCAACCTCTCTATGGAAATGAAAAAGATTATGATATTGTAGAGAATTTTATAAATATGAAGATGACAATCATGACATCCATGTAGTTGATGACAACAGATAGCAAAATATTCAAATGTTTGTAATTACAAAGAGCATGAAAAATGTAGGATGATCCCCAGAGGACAATAAATTAGTCAATTCAGGTAAATATTAAGTTCAACAAAAATAACCAAGAACAATTCAGCATCAAAATTAACAGCAGTAAACCGAAAATTCAGTCGACAGCCGAAGGAAATTCAACAATTCTCAAGATTTTTGTCAGTGTGTCAAAATACGGTGGTCATTTTACCATCAACACCAATTCAGAAACACTAATTATGAGGCCAGAAGAAATGGGCGATCAACTGTGGACCTTAGAAACAGAAGATGTTATTTGAGAACTAGTCTGATGTCAACTTTCAGATTGGGTAGGACTAATGGATAAGCATGTGAAAATCTGAGCATGTTAAAGGTGAGTATATATCCATTAGATGACATGCAGGAAATCACATTAGAAATTAAAACAATATGGACCAAAAAATGAGGGAAACTACTTAAATGATAACTTCTACATCTTGTTCTCTAATCCTTGTACAATTGAAAGAAGGAAAAAAAAACACGACAGTAGTTGCACCAAATTAATAATTTTGACTCACCGAGCTATAAAAGTTGAGGTTGCAGCAAAGTTAGTTCGATGAATAAGACGTGGGGCAGTGGCATAATATGTCATTTTCCAAAGTGTTCCATGTTTAACAAGGAAGTTGTAACTCCTTGGTAACTGATTAAAGGGCCATGGTGTGTGTTCGGTCCACAAGTCAGTAACAAAAACCTGTGAATGATACATGTTAATACAAATATTCTACAAGAACGCATTGAAAGACAAAGGAGTAGATTACATGGCAATAAATCTAACGTGAATTTATTCATTCAAGCTGTTCTTCCACCACAGAGTAAGCTATGGCTACCCAGAGAACCCGGAAACAAAGTAATAGATATTGTAACGAGTATAAACAAATGAAAGCAAAGTTAATGCCTGCTGTTTGATCAGTCATTCCATAACTCAATTAAACCATCATATTCGTGATGACTAATAAGGCCAATACATGGTGAAATACTGTAAGTTAGTGTAAGCCAATACATGGTGAAATAGTGTATCAAGATTCGTATTGTACTACCTGATAGTGATCTCCATAAACTTCATTGAAAGCAGCCTTAATGGCCTCGGCCGAAGCTCTGTGACCTCCACCAGTATCACTCATCAAGATCAAAACTTTCTTAGGAGCATCGCGAACGATAGCACTGGCAGAAACTCCCTCTACCTCCTCCAGAACTCCATTTCCATCACTAACAAACCCATTATTCTCCCCAGAATCGACCCGAACAGATGCAAAACCAAGAGGAAGTCTCTCACAATGAAACCTAATGTCCCTGTTAAACTGATTAAGTGCTTTCCAAATGCTAAAAGCAGCACCTTTACTACTGACACTCAAAGAAGCCACAACCTTATTGTTAGGCTTACTAAACTTGGCATCAAAAAACACATTGTTTGACAAAAATGTGGATTGCCCATGAGAACTCACAGCAGAATAATCATATCCCAATTGGGACACAAAACAGTATGGACTAATTGGCTCTTGGCCAACGGTTGCAGGCTGCATAACTAGGTTTTCCAATTTACAGCCTCACACTAAAGAATCTCTCAATTCATGGGGTTTATCTAAAAACAACAACAGAAGAGTATGATTCTTGGATAAAGATACAATTTTTATGAATTTGGGTGAGAGGAAAGAAGAAAGCAGACTGTTACAGAGAATTTGGAGGGGGTATTGGGAACCACAGAAAGAGGATTTAGAAAGGGGTAATACAAAAACCAACAAAAAGATGGGAAATATATATAGTGTACTAGTACACAAACAAGATTGATGAAGATTTTGATGATAAGGCAGTAATATTCGAAACGAATTGAGCGAATTATTCTCTCTTCTTCTATTCTCTACGCGTGAGAGCTCAGTCTCAGTGCAGCCCACACGAACAATGGTGGACGGTGGACTGACAGTCAGACCTACTGACCACAAACAATTACTAACCTGTTTTCCAAATTTTACCTACTTGTGGTGTTAGCCATGCTCGCTCAACCGAAATTTACTAAACCGAATCGAACTAAATTGTAATATAAAATATAAATGTTTTAATCGAATTGAATGGAATCAGTAATCGAATGAAGCCAACAAGTTATAATGTAGCCTTAGTTACCTCGTTAATCCGTTCCAAATAAGTTGTCCTTTGCTTTTCCTAAGCTGAACGTTGGTAAAAAGTTCATGAAAATTTTCGATGAACGCTAAATTCGTGTTCAAGTATGACCGAGCCAAACAGTTCACGAACTTGTTCGTGATATAACGAACACAAACATATTTATTATTGTTCTCTAGTTCAACTATTTATGATAAATTAAATATATAATATAAATACAATATATTAATATTATATAGTTACTAATAGTTATGCAATACTTATGAAATGCTATTGTGATTTTTTTATGTAATGGTTTTAGGACATTTTAACTAGAATATTTTTATGTTAAATTGTATTATATTCGATTTTATGTGTTTGACGAACCAAGCAGTCGAACATTAATGAACGATTACGAACTTTCTGAAATGTTAACGAATAGAACAAGTGGTTGTAATTCGTCAAACACAAACAGAACATACGACTTATCGAACGAACGAACATCCATTAAAATTATTGTTCGATTCGAAGTAACTTTCACGCTTAAACTGACCACGGCTTTAATGAAAAGTATGTTAAGGCTAGAATGATAACTGAATCATGTCCAATGGGTCGTGTCATCAAAATTTTCAATTTTTCTTATATTTTTTTAACATGCTTACCATATTATAAGAGTGTTTAGAAATTGAAATTAATACAATTGCACTTCTAAATACTCTCTCTGTCCCGCTAAATAGGCCACAATCTTTTCGGCACAGTTATTAAAATGGACAATAGTTTATTGTTTGTTGGTAAAGAATGGAGAAAGTATAAGATAGTGGGGTTTATTTTTTTTACTATTTTAGGAAGTGGCATAAATTAGTGGGACGTCCCAAAAATGAATAGTTACATTTTTTAGTGAGACAGAGCGAGTATCTTTTTAGAATTTACTAGAAAAACTAACCAATGGCGATGCCACGGAATAATTTACTTTTAATAATATACTAAAAAGAGGATAATTCAATCGGCATAATTAGAATACTCAAACTAACAGCAATACATGCTCATAATACAATTTAATCGACTGCAAAGCAAACAAAAAAGTTCATATATTAGTTGTAATTCAAACTTAGCAGAAAAAAAAAATAACGAAAGATGTTTTTCCCTGACATATTTTCCTGAAAAATCTTATTTTCCTCTATTCTTTTCTTTTCCACAATTTTCCTCAAACCAAATAAAGACTAAGTTAACATTATAATGATGTATTTATACCTTAAGGGTGCAAAATTTTTTGCTTTTAGACAATGTTGGTTATAGCCCGTAGCAAGTTCGTGTAATCTGGTGAAAATGTCAATTAAATGAGTGTATGGTGTTCCTTCTTTGACATTGATTTCAAACAGAAGCGCATCTCCAGCGTAACCAATGAGATTCCATAATCTTATTGTTTCCTTTTTTTTAGAATTATTGTATCCTGAATTACTCTATATTTTCCCATGTTTAGCTTTTAAATGGGTAAGGTCCAACTTAATCGAACCCATTTGAAATTAAAGGGTTGATTCTTGTTGGTTATGGTCATTTGCATGTATACGACCTGAACCCAATAATTATTAACATGTAAATCATCAGATAGGTGTTTACTAAAATCAACTCGTCTTACCCGTTTGAAAATAAGGCAAAATAAACTCGTTTTCAAATTCTCAATTTTTAAATTTATTTACGTTCATGAGTCTGTTATATAAGCTTTTAAACGCTACCAAAACAACTTAACTAATCCTTTAAGGACTCAATGGGTTGATACCCAATATTCTTATCTAGTTGAAACTATCTATGTACTCCATCCACCTTGCTGAGAACTTAATGCATTAGGTGGACGCGTAATTTTAGGTGAAAAATTAAAATAAATTAATAAAACATAATAATGTAGTTTTTGCCAAATAAACCGCCCATGTTCAAGAAGTATCAACCTTCACCAACATGATATAATGGCGAAGGATATGTGATCTTAACCATTGCAGTGATTGGGTCCTATGCATAAGGATCTCTTCGAACAATTTCGTATGGACCTCGTTGTCATTTGTTCCATTGACTTCAGCCCCCCTCCAACACGCAATAACCATAAGTTTCCTCATGATTTCAACCTTGACCTTGGATCCACTATTATTGTAAAATAACAAATATAAGTACATATTAGAGAAATTCACTCACGTCTTTTAAATGAGGTGCGGGCATGATATCATGTTTGCTACCCTTCAGTATAACTGGTTATATATGTTTTAAGTGTCAACCAAATACGACAACTAATCTACTGAATAGTTTCTCATTGACTCCCACTTGCACCTCTCATTACCTCTCTAACATTACGGTCAAAGGCCTAAAAAAACAAATTATATTTATTCATGGAGGCCTTATCTTGTGGCAATGCAACGACATAAATTGCATTGAGTATCAAACAAATGGAAGGCAATGCGGAGTATAATCTATATATGTTCAAACAACGCTACCTCCAAATTTTGTTAAACACCTACTTGTAAACCAAAATAGCGGTGAATTCAGTTCATAAGTTAAAATTATAGTATTATTCTTAATTAAAGTTGAGTTCCAAGGTTGCAAATATAAAATTGTTGGAGTTGGTTCACACTCCGAATTGAGTTCCAAATTTGGAATTCTTTTTTTGAGCATTTTACCACGAAACGTGGTTTACTATTCAAATTAAAGTTTTCAAGTTGTAATTATCTCATTTTCAAAGTTGATTTATACATCGAATTTAGTTGTCAAATTCAAATTACGTACCCTATTCTTAGAGAATATTTCCATACATTGTGGTTTACACTTTCAATAGAGTCCTAAAGTTGTAATTGCCTCATTATTAGAGTTGGTCTGAGTTCCAAATGTGCAACTAACTATTCCAAATAATGAGCTTTACCTTTCAATATATATAGTCTCCAAGTTATAATTATTACATTTTTGTAGTCGGTTTGCTCACAATTCGAGTTTTCAAGTTAGATCGCCACATTTTTATAGTTGAGTTTATACTACAACTGAGTCCTGCATTGAAATAATCTGAAAATTATAGTTGGTTTACCTTTAAGTTTAAGTCCATAAGTTGAAGTACCCTTTCTTAGAATAAGTTATTCATATAGCATGGTTTAGTCTTCGAATGTAGTCCCCAAATTGTAATTATAACAATCTTAGAGTTTGTTTATCCCTCGACATGAGTTCTCAAATGAAATTATCATATTCTTAGAGTAATTTACCACATAAAGTGGCTTATGCTTTCTAATATAATTTTACGCTTAAATGATTTCAATCGTTGAATATTTTTACCGTTTGAACAAAATTTCTAATTCGGAATTATCTCCTTGTTAGATTATTTTCAAATAGCATGGTTCATCCCTTGCATTAGAGTTCCCAAGTTGAATATGTTATTCTTATAGTTGTTTTGTCATTCAAATGGAGTTCTCAATTAAGAATTACTTCATTCTTAAAGTTGAGTTTAACATTTGAATCAATTTCCAAGTTAAAATTATCTCATTGTTAAAGTGTGTTTTCCTTCGATCGATTTAGGAATTTATGTATTTCTTCCAATAATTCATATAGTGTGGTTTACTATTCAAATAGAGTTCTCAAGTTGATTTATCCCTTTTTAGAGTTGCTTTTAACTTCAAATCGAGTTTTCAAATTGCAATGATCCCATTCTTAGAATTTTGTTCGCTTTCACGCCGAGCTCCCATGTAGGAACCATCTAATTCTAAAATTTGAGTTTACTGCTCTAACTAAGTTTTCAAGTTTTTATCTCATTGTTATAGTTGATTTGTCATACGTAATTGATTTCCTATAGTTAGAATTATCCCATTTTGGAGTTGAGTTTACCTTCGAATTAAGTTCATGTGCTTGAATCATTCCTTAATTAGAATACTTTTCCCATGTAATGTGGTTTATTATCCGAATGAGTTTCCAAGTTGTAATCATCTCATTCTTATAGTTTGTTTGACCTTGGAATTGAGTTCCCACGTTCGAATTATCTCATTCATAAAGTTGAATTTTACTTTTCGAGTTGAGTTCCCAAGTTTGGATTATCACATTCATAAAGTTCGCTTACTAATCGAGTTCCAAGATTGAAATTATCTCTTACTTATAGCCATATCAGATATTTTCAAAATCGACCCCTGCTAAATGGTCTTTTGTTTAGATTAGTACTCACAGTTCAAACAATTACAGATGATTCCAAATTTATAATGTTTGAAACTAATTACAACAAACCCAAAAAGTAAAAGATTATCTAATTTTATTTAATTTTAGAGAAAATTTTATTTTACACTAAAACCTTTTGGGCCAATTTGAATTTACATCACAACCTTTTTTTTTCTTTGAGTCGACACTAAAACCTTTGTCAAAATTTTGACCCAACACAAAGGTTTAACGGTTGTTAAGTCTCCGTTAGCCATATTTTCAAATTACACCAAAACCTTTGCAAAAATTTGCACTGCCATCAAACCTCTCGCAAGAACTTCAGACTGCCATCAAACCTTTTCCTATATTGAAAAAGTTCATAATTATGGTTAAGTTTGTATGATATTGCAAATGGTTATGTTTATGTAAAGATGGTCTTTGTAGAGTATTTAATTGCAGTTTTGGTTTAAAGGGGGTTTGAGGTCAATGATGAGTTATGTTTGTTTTCTCTATTTGTAAATGCCACTTTTTCTTTCTTGTTTGTACAAGCATGCACTTAAGCATGTATAGTAAGATGCTAGCCTAGTTTTAGTAAGATCACCTGGTCTTTTTTACTCGATGCATGCATTGATCATGGATCATCTATTTATGCTAATCTAATTTATATATTGTTTTAGTTGTTCTCGCTCCATTTGCATGGTTGATATATATTTTGTGCAATTGTTAACAAATCTGATAGATTGACGATAATTGTTTGATTGTTATTTGGATTCTCCAATAACTTACTTTGTATATGCAAAAGTTCTTGATAATTAGATTTGTGAGAAACGTTCTTTTCTATGTTGTAGTAGTAGTTTTAAAAATGTTATGGAGTGACTCTTGATGATATATATGAATCACAAAAAGTAAGACTATTATTTGTGACATGATAGTTTAGATTAGTTATTGTACTGTGCTTTGGACTTTGAATCACCAATTTGTTTTAGAGAGACTCTATTATTTGTCAAAAACACTGTTTTACTTTTTAATAACAAAATGTCAGAAAAGGTGTCTGAAATTTAATTTGGACTTGCTAGCTACACCTTTGACTAGTCCATTTATGATAAACATGATCAAGGTATGTTACTATACACACTTAATTACATGTATGTAACAAACAGAAAAAATTTAGATGTCCAAATAGAACAAGAAAGACCCATCCATTACCTCAAACTCCTGTACATGCTTACCACAAAGACCCTCGTTACTGCGAAAATAACCATTCACAATATCATGTAAACTTAACCATAATTATGAACATTTTCATTATAGGAAAAGATTTCGATAGTGAGTACAAGTTCTTGCAAAGGTTTCGGTAGCGAGTGCAAATTTTTGCAAAGGTTTTGGTGTAATTTGAAAATATGGCTAACAGAGACTTAACAGCCGTTAAACCTTTGTGTTGGGTCAAAATTTTGACAAAGGTTTTAGTGTCGACTCAAAGAAAAAAAAGGTTGTGGTGCAAATTCAAATTGGCCCAAAGGATTTTAGTGAAAAATAAAATTTTTCCTTAATTTTATAATGATTTTTTCTATTTTAACTTTTCTTTTGGTCTTCTCCAATAATTTCAACTTAATTTATATTAGAAATTTCAACTTTGTCCTTCTTCGACCAAACTCCCCACCACCATTTCTTCAATTTTCCACCACAACCTCCTCCTTTTTTGGTAACCACTCACCCAACTTTAACATTAAACATACTCAAAAGTAAACCCACTAACTTTATTTTATCCTACTTTTAACTTCAGAAATCAATTTGAGGGACCCACTAGTACTATTTTATTAAAAAGTAATGTATACCTTATTTTCTCCACCCAAAAAGTAAATGGGAAGCTATTCCCTGAACGGAGAAAGTAACATTTTATACTAATTATAATTTTTAATATCCAATTTAATTAGTTGACATGCATGTAAATTATTTTTTATAATAAGTATGCTTATATTATTTTATTCAATTACAGTCTGTACGCTCATATGCTGAGGTTGAGAGTATTATAGGGAGTTTGATAATTGGTTGTTGAAGGTTGGAGATTGTGAGGTTGATGGTGATAATGATGGTGCGGTTGAATTTAAATTGTCTGATGATATCTTGATTCGCTTCATGGTGAACCAATTGTCGCAGAGTTGAGAGAACATATCCTAGCATATTAGACCATGTTGGCGATGGTCGGTACTTTCAGGATAGAGCTATTCTTGCTCCGACCAATGAGATAGTCCAAGAAGTCAATGATTATGTCATGTCTCTTTTACCTGGAGATGCCACCGAGTTCATGAGTTCCGACAACATATGCCCTAATGAAGATGATATTGTCAATGGAGAAGATGTGTATTATGTCGAGTTTCTAAACACTATTAGGACTTCTGGAATACCAAATCATATTATCCGACTTAAGGTGGGTTGTCCTATAATGCTCCTTAGGAGCATTGATCACCCTGAGCTTTGTAATAGTACTCGGTTGATTGTTACTGCAATTGGCAATCATGTTATTGAGGCGAAGACCATACATGGAAAGAACGTTGGAGTGAAGGTTTTTATACCTAGGATTGTACTCACACCTTATGACCTTACCAAGTTTCCTATTAGATTTCAGCGAAGTCAATTTCCTATATCAATTTGTTATGCAATGACTATCAACAAGAGTCAGGGACAATTGTTATCTAATGTTGGACTCTATCTCCCAAAGCCTGTATTCAGTCATGGTCAGCTCTATGTGGCATTTTCTAGAGTGACAAGCAAGAAAGGTCTCAAGGTTTTAGCTTTGGATGAGGAAGGCAATCCAATAGATACGACGACAAACGTCGTCTACAAAGAGGTGTTTAGAAAGCTTTGAGGTATTTTTTATTATATTAAATCATTCTAACTTTATATTATCAAAATTCAATTATCTTATTTTCAACATTAACTATTTCCTTATTATGTTATTTTGCAAGAAGATTACTCCTCCATTTCGTAAAAAGTGTTACATTTTATATTCTCAGTCAATCGTTTCGTTTGACTATAATTTACTCTTAAACGATATTAATAAATAAATTATTAAAATTATATAATGAAAATTTAGTAATTAAAATTTTATTATATGATTTTATTAAATTATTTACTATTATCGTTTATGAGTAATTTGTGGTCAAACTCGAAGATAGTTGACCGGTCAAAGTCAAAATGTAACACTTTATTTGAAATGGAGGGAGTATTTGATAGGATCAATTACATATACCCCCCCCCCCTTCACAGATGGGTACCCGTTAGTCAAACAATTACATCTAGGTCCTTTAAGCTGAAAATCCTTTGACCAAATAAGCTGCTACAGTAACTTTTGCCAAAAACCAAACAGACCCTTATCCAATTTTCAGAAAATTGATCAAAGTCTCATTCATTTCTTCTTTTCTGTCTCTTCTTCTCCGATCTTCTGATCTGTTTTTCTTCTCTGATCTGTCTCTTCTTCTTCTCCGATCTGTCTCTTCATCTCCGATCTTCTCCGATTTGTCTCTTCTTCTCCGATCTGTCTGTTCTTCTCCGTCTTCTTCTGTTCATCGCCATTCAGATTGTTGGCCTTTTTGAGAAGTAATTTGAAATCGGAAGTCGAACCACCGCAATGGCGCTTACGGCCACAATGGCACTGCATCATATCGATGAAAAGCTTGGCCTCTGCTTTCCGAAGAGATTCTGCATCGAACGGATCACCAGACACCATGGTTGATTGGAGTTTCATACTTGGATCTCTGAACTAAACTCTATCTTGTGTTTGTTTGTTAATGTAGAACGAAGGATCTTGGTTTCATTAATATATTAATATACGGATCTTCTCCGCTCTTCTTCTCCGACCGTCTCTTCTTCTCCGAAGTTTCCATTGTTAGACTTTTGAACATAAAATTTAGATTTATGTTGAATTCGCTTAGCTAGGAACCTAGATTGGCCAAATTCGCCCGATCGATTCGTTGTTAAGTTTGATTGGTTAAGTTTCCGGTGGTTCATTGTTGCAAGGACTCAAATGAAAGTTATGGAAACTAGAAACCCTTACAATTGAGAATTTGATAGACTTAATTTCAAAATTGAAAACGTTATAGGGACTGAATTGAACTTTAGAAAGTCAAGGGTGATAATCAAAACCGAAAATTGAAGGGTTTGCCTTTTGAAAATTATGTTTTGTTCAAGGACTTAAGTAGTAAATACATTGTTTGGCTATTTGCAAAAACTGATAATTGAACAAGGGCAAAAAAAGGCTTTTCCTGGATTTAATTCGCCAAAAGTCAAATTCGTGGACTTAGATGTAATTGATTTTTATCGATCTGGACTTACATGTTATTCTTTGACTAACGGCTATCCATCTGTAATAAAAAAAAAAAATCTAAGAGGGGGTGTGGATGTAATTTGCCCTTATTGATATACTTACCGCGATTGTACGGAACATCGACCCTACAGTCTATTTTTAATAATTCAATGTATTACACCATTTAAATATGTTTATACAACATATTCCCTCCGTCCCATTCCAGCTTGTCCACAGACTAATTCGCAAATAACAAAATTGAACTTTGATCACAGATAAATCTCAACAGAATAGTAAAATCTTCAATCAAACTATATAATGAAAATTTAGGGTCTAATACCTTTCAAGAGGAGACAGTTCACAATCAGGTTATTCTTTGTAATTACGATAAACAAGGCATAGGGAGACGCTTGATAGGGTTGGGATATATTTGTCACAACCAATCTTCTCCCACGGGCAGCTATACATTGTGTTGTCAAGGGCGCGGAGGTCGCCCGCAGTTAAGGTGTTGAGAAAGCCCCCGACAGTTCACTGCGACAAGTTCACCAAGACAGAGAATGTTGTGTATATATAAAGATCCTAGAAAAAAATTAAAACCAACAATAGATAATATCTTAATCATATTCACTCGCATCTATTGTATTTCACATTCAATTATGAATCGCATCTTCTTAATTTCAATTCTACATTCAGAGAACAAATTATACGTCAAAAATTTAAATCTCATCCGTTGATCTTACTTATTCATTTTGAATTTGGTACATAAGTACATTGTCATCATAAGTAGAAGATTTATTTCAATCTCATCATGTAAGTTTCTCACTTTTATTTATTAATTTTAAATGTTTTAAAAAATCACAAATTCGTTGGTTTATATAAAAACCCTTAACACATGTAGTGTTACGTAAATGCTAGTATTAAATTAAATAGTGTGTTATGTAAATGCTAGTATTAAATTAAATAGTGTGATACCTACAGCTTGGCGCGTGGGGAAGCGCGTGGACACTCCTTAGTCCTTAGTATTCAGGTCTTTATCTATTCCATTATTTCCTTGTTTCACGTTTCCACCACATTTCTCACCTCTTTTTTTCTCACCAACACTCTTTCTCTCTTGTTACAGTATATTTCCCTCAATCATTTATGTCACACTTCCAAGTCAAATTTAATCTCTCAAACGTTTAATTTGAAGACGAACGAGGCATGAAATCGAACTCGCCTGTATCTAAGCTTCACATGGATACCAGAGAAGCCGTGAGAATTTGGTCGACTCCATCACCACCAGCTGAAAGGCCTTCGCCTATATCTAAGCTTCAAATTTTTTCCTACTTCTTTTCATTCCGAATTCGATTTAATTGATTAGGGGTTTCTTAAATCTGGCACTTTAGTTTGATTTCTCACTTAGGCAGATTTTCTGGTCAAGAGAGACTTCTGGTTTGGGTTTGTTTTGGTGGTTTTGTCATTACTACTGATTAAAATCTTTAACAGACATTGTAATTCTTTGGCACTACTCGTGCTATATTCTGTTAACTTCTTCCCAAAAAAAAAATTATCATTTCGTATGCCCTTTATTCTTTCAATGCATACAGTCCTTTGTGTTTCTAAATCGTTTTAATACTCTTTCCCCGATGTTAAGGTTAAAAAAGCTTAGTAACATCAGTGCTTATATCACTACCAGGCCACCGCCTCAATATATCGACATCCGACACGGTTCGCTGTTTGGTATCTCCTAAACCGCTGGACGGTCGCCTTCAACCATCGCTTCAGATCGTATTCAATCGCTATTTTTGTCTTTTTTTTTTTTTTTTTTAACTATTAACTTCTTCAAAAAAAATTAATTATTAAAATTTAACTCTCCTTCCCCAATTCCCACCACCACCGCACCAACACCACCACCCACCATCTTCTTCCCCACCACCAACACCGCACACCACCAATTAACATCGGAGCTCGTGGAAGCTCTGCTTTTTTTTTAATTGAGCTTCCGCCATAGGAGCTCCATATCGGACCTTCCACGCCATGGAAGCTCCAGATCGGAGCTTCCATGGCGGGCGGATGCTCCGGATCGGAGCTTCCATGGCGGAAGCTCAATTAAAAAAAAAAAAATGATCAGAGCTTCCACCGGAGCTCCGGCGGTTGGAGCAACACGTAGCGCAACACCTTGTGCGACACGAGCGACACCCCATGGCAACACTTAGTGCGACAGGTAACAAATTATTCGATCTCCATCGTTAAAATTTTAATCTAATGGATCAAAATAGGTGACTGACGTTAGTCAGGGCGACACCTTGACTGACGGTAGAAAGCCCCTAATTCTTTATATCCGGAGCTTTTTTTCATGTTCCGTGCGCGAATCCATGTTCCCAAATAATACATGGATATATACATAATCCCAAATCTAAAATGGAGGCCCTTTAAAATAGGGGGCCTCGAAATGGGCCGATCACAGATGCCTGTATCGGGCCTCGACTCCCACTACTCGAATATACCACTACATCCACTATCCACTACTCCCATTATTTCCTATCATTATTAGTCTTTTATTTCTACCTATCTACTTTTATATATATATATATATATATATATATATATATATATATATATATATATATATATATATATATATATATATATATATTTATGATCATGATAAACATGATAAGAAGGAAAGATCGTTAAAAAGAGAAGTGAGGAATTTGATATTCCTTAATTTAGATTTATTAAATAAATGGACGATTCCAAGAATCGAGCCTAAGGTTATTTACCGCTAGGTACTTTTGAAAAATTGGGTTTAAAACAAGTAGTCAAAATCATCAAGAATCTCTCACTTGATAATGATGAATTAGTAATCAAATTACTAAATGAGAAAGATATTGGCTTATAAAAACCTTTACAAATTTTTACATATTGGTTTAGTGCAAATTGCTTTTAAACCTTTAACCTTAGAAGGACTACCCGAGAGCTTTATAGTCGCTTAGAGATGGTAGAAACTTAGATCGAAAAACTTAATCGGAATTATACGCCTAGTTTAGCCCATGGTCCAGCTTTTATTTTGATGTTTATCCAATTTACAATTGTCTTTATCTGATATTAATATTTTAGATTCTTTAACATTAAATGTTAAAACTAATGGTTATAATTATATTTCGCATGTAAACAATCAGATTCGTTATAGGATTTATTATAAACCTTTGTTTACTCTAAATCCTCATTGTCAAGGGTTGATAAACCTTTAAATGAAACTATTTTAATTGAGACTAATTTTAGCAAATCTAAAATTACTACTGAGATCTATTAAATGGGAAGAAATAGATTTTCCTAAAATTGACAATTAAACAGTCCTCACAACCGTTATTCAAAATAATTTAATAGATGTTATCCAAACTCCTCAAGGTTTGGTAAAATGCGCTTGATAATAACAACGATTTTATAGATCTTCTTCAAGACTTACTAAGTCTTCTTCTTTAAGATCTTTTATATCACCTATTGATTATGTAGTTGATACTCCATCAAGGATGTCGCCCTCGCTAAAAGCGTAATACAAAATCTTTTGAAACAATTCCAAGATCATATTGATGAACTTCAATAAATAAAGATTTTGATAATATTGTCAAAGGAGTTACATACTCCAACCAAGCGTATATAATCGCATCGTAAATGGAATTTCGTTATTAATGAATTCAAGTCAAATTGATTTTAGCCTGCCTCCGCTAGGCAAAAGATTAAAATCAATTCAATTTACCTGATGGGAACCTTTTAAAAATTGGTTTTTTACAAACTTCTCTTCAACAGAGAAAACTTCTATTCAAAATGAATTTTATAAAGATTGTGAAAAACACAATACTCCAATTCCTTTTGTTCCATGGTTTGTTTCTAAATATGTGGAATAATATATTTCAAAGATTAGAAAGGAATTATAAACTTTCGACAGGAGGAATTTACAACAAGTCTATCCTCCACAAATGCCTTTTCAAATTGAAAAGGAAATCATAGTTTTAGTTTTTAAACTACATCGAAGATGAAACTCTACCAAGAATCAGAAACAAATTAACAAGATGATTGAACAATGTAATTATACTAATTGCTTATTAATGTTCTTGAGAACATTTAACTTCTCCGAGTGAAAGGGTGGATTTAGTTTTAAAACTATTAACCCTAATCTTTCTTTAAATTCAAATGCTTCTTTAAAAGAAAAGGAGAAGGAACAGGATTCTCCGCCCTAATATTCAACCACCTCGAAATTTCAGATTTTAAATTAAAGTCTATGAAAGAACTTGAAAAGTTCTTAATCGAAAAATTTAAAGATATGAAACTTACAACTCTTCATGATGTTGTAAAAGAAAACTCGATTACAAAGAAGTGATCATGATGAAATTAATAAGTTGGGAAAATGGGTCGATAGACCAACCTAACGATGTATTATTATAGAGACCTTCTCCTATAGATACCTTGCATGAAGAGCAAGAGTACATACGAATAATGCTTATAATGGTAAAACATTTATGAATGGAACCTAGATGCTTATGCCGATAAAGTGATTTATAATATGATTCATAGAATGCTTATGTATTCCACTATTTGTAAAACAAATGGCAACACCGATAAAAATGTTGCAAAAATGATCGTCACCGGTTTTACAGACAATTAAAAGGTCAGGATAATTATCTTCACCGTAAGGGAAAAATCATATTTTGATAATCAGAAACAAGAGGATGGAAGTACTATAGAAAATGCGCCTATACTCTTGTTGTTACTATTATTGAACATTTCACCTAAGATATTCCGATAACAAATAAAATATTCGAACTGCTTTTACAAAACTTAAGATGTAAAACTTTAATCGATTTTCGGTATAAAGATACCTTTTAAACAGGTAATGGAGTTACCGAGTGTAATAGCTCTCATTGGAAATCAAAGTTCATTGATGGACTTCGTGATTATTTGCGTAGCGGTTAGGAAAAATCTTAGAAAGATAAAGTTTCTATCCCTTATGAAAATTATACTTATGGCAAGTTAATTGAACTTGTATTCAAGAAGGTTTAGCCTTATGTAATGATATTAAATTAAATCAACAAATTAAAAGACGTAACTTGAAAGAAAAGGCCCAATTGGGGACAGCTTCGATCAATTTGGGATGGATGTTCCATCCACTTCTAAACCTCATAAGTCGGAAAAGAAGTCGGCTTATAAACCAAAAAAGAAGAGACATTACTCTCCTAGAAAATTAGAACTGTAAACAAAGAAGAGAAGATAGAGAAGAAAGAAAACGGATTCGAAAGAAACTAATAGTTTGTCGAAGCTTGTGGAAAACTTGGTCATTTTGCAACAAAATGTCGACCAAGAGAAAATTAAAGATTAAAAGTCGATAATGATTTGAAAGAAACTCTTTCAAAGATTCTTCTAAATTCGATGAAGAAAAGAGTAATAACTCTTCCGATGATTCAGATGTTTCTAATAGTACTATTAGTATCAAGAAGAGAACTTAAAAGTTCTTGATCAAGAATCGGTAATATCCGATTGAGTCGAGTGTGAACCTTGTATTCTCGACACTTTGTATCAAGAAACAAGAAAACAGATGACAAGAATTCTTTAATAAAGAATTTTACAATATTCTCTCAGCCCAAGGAACGATTTAAATGTTTCGGTAATAATATTATCGAGTTTCAAACATATCAAAGATCATGAGTTACGATCTAAATTAATAGATCGATGGATAATATTCAAGTACTTCTACTGCGTTCGAACCAATGGTTCTTCCGTAAGATTTTAAAATGATGAGCCTTACTCAATGTCAAGTTTATAAACTTCTAAAACAGAGAAGGACAAATAATCTCCAACTTCTACTCATGATTTAGAGATGGAAGTTGAAAATCTCAAAAAGAGATTCAGCTTTTGAAAAGAAAAATAAGTTAATAGACTATCGAGTTTCTAAGCTTGAAAATTATAAAAAGAGACTAATCGCCTACCAGCCTACTACTAGTGAATCGAGTCAAAGTAAAAGACTCAATGTTTTGATTCACAAGTAGATGATAATTTTTATCAACTTTAGAGATGGTTATATCTCAAAATGGTATGTTAAAATTACCTTATTAATTGATAATTACTTTTCAAAAGATTTGACTGCCTTATCGACAAAGGGGAGATTTAAATGTTATACAGAAGGATTAATTCCTACAAAGTATTTTCATAAAACTACACATACTCTTTCTCATGCGGAGGAGAAAAATTAAATATAAAATATAAGCTTCCTAAAGCTTATATTCAGATTGATAAAACCGATTCAAACCAGCTTTTTACTAACAAAGGTTATTTCCAACCAAGTAATACTTGGTACTCTTTTATCTCAAAAATTTATCCTTTACCCATGTGGATAATTTCGTATTATCGAACTTTTCAAGGTGGGAAAATTCATTTAAATTTTATTACAAAACCATTTCATAGAATGTTACATGAAATGTATGATCATCCGACTTTAAAGAAAACCAGATGAATTTCTTAAAACAAGAAATAAACTCTTCGACTATTGAAGAAAAACTTCAAAATCCCAAATTACAAGGGAAGATTAGATTGATTGAAAATCAACTTTCTAGAAATCAGAATGACCATCCTAATGCTTTCTCGAATAGAAAGAAGCATGTGGTCACTTCCATGAGGAAGATTTTGATGAAAAGAATTCGACAAAGGCAAGACCTTGTCAAATGAATTCAGAGTATTTAGAACTCAGAAAAAGAAATTGATTCTTTATTACAAAGGGTCCGATAAGCCCTTCTCAATCTCCTTGGTCTTGTACGGCCTTTTATGTTAATAAACATAGTGAATGTGAAAGAGGAGTTCCTAGATTGGTTATAAATTATAAACCCCTTAATAAGGTTTTAAAATGGATTAGCATCCTATTCAATAAAAAGATCTTTTAGAAAGACTTTATGATTCAATATGATTTTCAAAATTTGATTTAAAATCAAGTTATCAAGTTCAAATTGAACAAAAAGATAGGTATAAAAGCCTTTAATGTTCCAATAGGACATTACGAATGGAATGTAATGCCATTTGGTTTGAAAATGCCCTTCAATTTCGTAAAATTATGAATGATATCTTCACCCTTATAGTGATTTTATATTAGTCTATATTGATGATATCCTAGTTTTCTCAAAGGATATTGAATCCCATTTTAAACATTTGGATATATTAAAGAAAATAGTCATAGAGTGGTTTAGTTATATCAAAACCAAAGATGTTTTTGTTTCAAACAAAATTAGATTTTTGGGTCATTATATTGAAAAAGGTAATATTATCCCAATAAATAGAAGCATTGATTTTATTGACAAATTTCGATGAAATAACTAATAAAAACCCAATACAGAGGTTTTAGGAAGTTTGAATTATATCTCTTCCTATTATAAAGACATAGCTCAAGATATCGCTATCGATATGATAGACTTAAAAAGATCCAAAGCCTCGTCCGATCATCATACTCAGTCATAGGAAATTAAAAGAAAAGGTGAAAACATCATTGTCTCATGTCGAGTAATCCTCATGGATAAATCTGAAACAGATGCTTCGATATAGGTTATGGAGGAATTTTAAACAGATTGATCCTCATAATAAACAAGAATATCTTGTTCGCTTCTATTCGCAAGTGGAAAAATATTCTAAAAACTACGCCACTATTGCTAAAGAAATATTTTCAACCGTAAAATGTGTTTTAAAATTTCAAGATGGTTTATATAACCAAAAATGATTATGATTCGCAAAAGATTATGTCTATTAAATACTTTAAATATGACGTTTTTAGACATGTGTTTATAAAATGGAAAGATGATATCAGTCTCCCAGATTCTTTAATATTTGAAGATATTATTGCAGGAATGTACTCGCAAAGAAGAAATTCCTCCTCTGATAGAGGAAAAGGAAGTTAGGAAAGTGGATTAGATAAAGGAAAGCTTATAGCTTTACCACCACAAGATAAAGGAAAGCTTATAGCTTTACCATCACCAGAATCTGAGACTTATAGCTCAGAAGAGTACCAAGAATTTCTCGAGTACAAAAGAAAAAGGAAGATTCCCATCTTTACTAAATCAAGAAAGAAGAAAAACCGATTATGTTGAAAACAAAATCAGAAGTAATACTTGAAATAAGAGATGTACAATGGGCAAGGAACTTTGGACATCATGGTCTAAATATTTAGACAAAGATAAAGCATTATATGCTTCAGATCTTATAAAACAAGATCTTTTTAAAAAGTATTCTTTCGTAAATGTAGTCTTGTGAAATAAATTATTTCAAAGACACGTATGAAGTTTATAACTTCTAAAATTTATATTAAGAAGATTATATCTTCTAAGGATCAGATTTGAACCAACCAAAGGAAAGGAATTTTACTATCCCAACAACAAAAATCCTATAAAATATAATTATCGGGATTATGTTGAAGCATTTAATAAAGTGCTACTATGTGATAATGATCAACATAGAAAGAAGTACTGTGGTTTATAACTATTGACAAGGCGCTTTATATACAAATCGGCAAAGAATACCCAAGGTTTATAACCCGTGGATGAATTTTGGAACTACTAAGTTATACTTCCTAAAACTTTTCAACTTTATTTTAAGTTGAAGAAGGTTACTCTAAAAGGATATACCTCAAGAGTATTACTCTTTATATTTCTTTATGGAATTTTCCATACCCTGGATTTGGGAATGGATACCTATTATCGGTTATACCGAAAAGGAGATACCATGTATCAAAAGATCTTCTTATACGAAGTTTTGGGGAAAAATGAATGAAGAAAACCCAAAAACTAAGCAAATATATTGCATCGATACTATAGTTCTTATAGAAAAAAGAATTCAATTATATCAGGATGTAAAAATAAAAGTCCAATATGCGCTCAAGATTGCTTAATGATCGTGATATCGATCAAATTCTACAAGAAGTCTACATAGAAGACAAATTTGCAAAGAAGATGGAATCTTTCTACCATCAATTGACTATGATGACAAGACTAAAGATGATAATAATAGAAGGCATCTACCTAATTCATATCGTGACTTCTTTCATTCCACAAGAAGCCAAAATGGCTAAAAGCCAAAGAAGGAAAAGAACGGAGCAAGATTAAAGATGACAAAGATGATGAGTCAGAGCACTAATGTGTGGATAATGATAATGGAGACATCGATAAGCGGTGGAAATTATTCCACAACAAACAAAAGTCAAAGCAACATCACAAAAGCAACGCTAAATTTAAAGAGACCGAGATAATACACAAAAGGAATCAAATTCCAAGATGGTGAGAGAAATCAGCTCCTATGGAATCAAATTCCCTCTATAAATAAGAAGAAGGAAGATGGAAGAAGGCAGAACCCGGGATACCCATCCATTGTATACACACCTAAGCCGAAACACTCTCCCTTCAGTTTTTAAATTTTTAGTTTGTAATTAAGTTTGAAGTTTGTACTGGTGCTTGCAGACATCATTTTGTAAGTACTCTTTTATTTTTATTTTGTATTGTAATATATTTTATCAATGAAAATTAGCCTCATGATAGGCTAAACGCTTGGTTTGTTAAGACAGTCTAAATTATGTATTTACTTTAACTCGCAAAATGTTTTGTCGTTCTCCTCCACTATTCATGGTTACTATTCACGGCGGAATTATGAATTAATCTACTATTCATGGTTACTATTCACGCGTAATTATGAATTAATCTAAGATTTTTATTACTTACTAAGAATGAGACCGAGAAGGTTTGTATTAATCAGCATATTGATATATTCCGTGCATATATGAAGGCACTGCTTGCCTCTAAAGCCGAAAAGAAATGGCGCTCTCAATGTTTTTGTGCTACTTTTATGTCTTGAGAAATATCTTAATATTGATGATTTTATACAAGTAATCACCGATGTCGCCTCTATCTTAGTCTGTAGTCGAGTCCGGATTAATAAAGTGATTCTAAAGTTTGAATATTGTAACTGAGTTTGGATTAATGAAGTGATTCTAAAGTTTGAATATTGTAGCCAATATGAATAACTCAAAGAAGCTTTGTGACCCACTGCATCAAAGCCAAGTGGTATATATTCCGATAGACATATGAAGGCACCGTCATTTCTCTAAAGTCGAAAGAAATGGGCCTCCGGTCGTTTTTGTGCTACTTTTATGTCTTGAGAAATATCTTAATATTGATGATTTTATACAAGTAATCAAATCGATGTCGCCTCTATCTTAGCCAGTAGTCCGAGTCCGGATTAATAAAGTGATTCTAAAGTTCAATATTGTAATCTGAGTTCGATTAATGAAGTGATTCTAAAGTTTGAATATTGTAGCCAATATGAATAACTCAAAGAAGCTTTGTGACCCGCACTCAAATGAGTGGTATGAGAGCGCATACAGAAGGGCATGATTTAAGATCGAGTCTTAACACTAATGCTTTATGATCATGATAAACATGATAAGAAGGAAAGATCGTTAAAAAAGAGAAGTGAGGAATTTGATATTCCCAATTTAGATTTATTAAATAAATGGACGATTCCAAGAATCGAGCCTAAGGTTATTTACCGCTAGGTACTTTTGAAAAATTGGGTTTAAAACAAGTAGTCAAAACTATCAAGAATCTGCTCACTTGATAATGATGAATTAGTAATCAAATTACTAAATGAGAAAGATATTGTCGCTTATAAAACCTTTACAAATTTTTACATATTGGTTTAGTGCAAATTGCTTTTAAACCTTTAACCTTAGAAGGACTACCCGAGAGCTTTATAGTCGCTTTAGAGATGGTAGAAACTTAGATCGAAAAATCCTTAATCGAATTATACAGCCTAGTTTAGCCCATGGTCCAGCTTTATTTTGATGTTTATCCGAATTTACAATTGTCTTTATCTGATATTAATATTTTAGATTCTTTAACATTAAATGTTAAAACTAATGGTTATAATTATATTTCGCATGTAAACAATCAGATCTGTTATAGGATTTATTATAAACCTTGTTTACTCTAAATCCTCATCAAGGGTTGATAAACCTTTAAATGAAACTATTTTAATTGAGACTAATTTTAGCAAATCTAAAATTACTACCGTAGATCTATTAAATGGGAAGAAATAGATTTTCCCGAAAATTGACAATTAAACAGTCATTCTCACAACCTCGTTATTCAAAATAATTTAATAGATGTTATCCAAACTCAAGGTTTGGTAAAAATGCGCTTGATAATAACAACGATTTTAGGATCTTCTTCAAGACTTACTAAGTCTTCTTCTTTAAGATCTTTTATATCACCTATTGATTATGTAGTTGATACTCCATCAAGGATGTCGCCTTCCGCTAAAAGCGTAATACAAAAATCTTTTGAAACAATTCCGTAAGATCATATTGATGAACTTCAATAAATAAAGATTTTGATAATATTGTCAAAGGAGTTACATATACTCCAATCAAGCAGTATATAATCGCATCGTAAATGGAATTTCTATTAATGAATTCAAGTCAAATTGATTTTAGCCTGCCTCCGGCCAGGCAAAAGATTAAATCAATTCAATTTACCCAGATGGGAACCTTTTAAAATTGGTTTTTACAAACTTCTTCAACAGAGAAAACTTCTATTCAAAATGAATTTTATAAAGATTGTGAAAACACAATACTCCAATTCCTTTTGTTCCATGGTTTGTTTCTAAATATGTGGAATAATATATTTCAAAGATTAGAAAGGAATTATAAACTTTCGACAGGAGGAATTTACAACAAGTCTATCCTCCACAACAGCCTTTTCAAATTGAAAAGGAAATCATAGTTTCCTAGTTTTTAAACTCGGGAAGATGAAACTCTACCAAGAATCAGAAACAAATTAACAAGATGATTGAACAAATGTAATTATACTAATTGCTTATTAATGTTCTCGGAGAACATTTAACTTCTCTCGAAAGGGTGGATTTAGTTTTAAAACTATTAACCCTAATCTTTCTTAAATTCAAATGCTTCTTTAAAAGAAAAGGAGAAGGAACAGGATTCCCTCGCCTAATATTCAACCACCTCCGAAATTTCAGATTTTAAATTAAAGTCTATGAAAGAACTTGAAAAGTTCTTAATCGAAAATTTAAAGATATGAAACTTACAACTCTTCATGATGTTGTAAAAGAAAATCGATTACAAAGAAGTGATCGGATGAAATTAATGTTGGGAAAATAATGATAGACCAACCCAACGATGTATTATTATAGAGACCTTCTCCTATAGATACCTTGCATGAAGAGCAAGAGTACATAATCAATAATGCTTATAATGGTAAAAACATTTATGAATGGAACCTAGATGCTTATGCCGATAGTGATTTATAATATGATTCATAGAATTTTATGTATTCCACTATTTAAAACAAATGGCAACACCGATAAAAATGTTGCAAAAATGATTGTCACCGGTTTTACAGTGACAATTAAAAGGTCAGGATAATTATCTTTCACCGTAAGGGAAAAATCATATTTTGATATCAGAAACAAGAGGATGGAAGTACTATAGAAAATGCCTATACTCTTGTTGTTACTATTATTGAACATTTCACCTAAGATATTCGATAATAAAATATTCGAATCGTTTACAAAACTTAAGATGTAAAACTTTAATCGATTTTCGGTATAAAGATACCTTTTAAATGTGGTAATGGAGTTACCCGAGTGTAATAGCTCTCATTGGAAATCAAAGTTCATTGATGGACTTCGCATTATTTGCGTAGGGTTAGGAAAATCTTAGAAAAGATAAAGTTTCTATCCCTTATGAAAATTATACTTACGGCAAGTTAATTGAACTTGTATTCAAGAAGGTTTAGCCTTATGTAATGATATTAAATTAAATCAACAAATTAAAAGATGTAACTTGAAAGAAAAGGCCCATTGGGACAGCTTGGATCAATTTGGGATGGATGTTCCATCCACTTCTAAACCTCATAAGTCGGAAAAGAAGTCGCTTATAAACCAAAAAAGAAGAGACATTACTTCCTAGAAAATTAGAACCGTAAACAAAGAAGAGAAGATAGAGAAGAAAGAAAACGGATTCGAAAGAAACTAATAGTTTGCCGAAGCTTGTGGAAAACTTGGTCATTTTGCAACACAATGTCGACCAAGAGAAAATTAAACATTAAAAGTCGATAATGATTTGAAAGAAACTCTTTCAAAGATTCTTCTAAATTGATGAAGAAAAGAGTAATAACTCTTCCGATGATTCAGATGTTTCTAATAGTACTAATAGTATCAAGAAGAGAACTTAAAGTTCTTGATCAAGAATCGGTAATATCCGATTCAGTCGAGTGTGAACCTTGTATTCTTGGACCTTGTATCAAGAAACAAGAAAACACAGATGACAAGAATTCTTTAATAAAGAATTTTACAATATTCTCTCATAGTTCCAAGGAACCGATTTATGTTTTGGTAATAATATTATCGAAGTCAAACATATCAAAGATCATGAGTTACGATCTAAATTAATAGATCGATGGATAATATTCAAGTACTTCTACTTCGTTCGAACCAATGGTTCTTCCGTAAGATTTTAAAATGATGAGCCTTACTCAATGTCAAGGTTTATAAACTTCTAAACAGAGAAGGACAAATAATCTCCAACTTCTACTCATGATTTAGAGATGGAAGTTGAAAATCTCAAAAAGAGATTCAGCTTTTGAAAAGAAAATAAGTTAATAGACTATCGAAGTTTCTAAGCTTGAAAATTATAAAAAGAGACTAATCACTACCCTACTACTACTAGTGAATCGAGTCAAAGTAAAAAGACTCAATGTTTTGATTCACAAGTAGATGATAATTTTTATCAACTTTAGAGATGGTTATATCTCAAAATGGTATGTTAAAATTACCTTATTAATTGATAATTACTTTTCAAAAGATTTGACGCCTTATCGACAAGGAGTGATTTTAAAAGTTATACAGAAGGATTAATTCTACAAAGTATTTTCATAAACTACACATACTCTTTCTCATGCCGGAGGAGAAAAATTAAATATAAAATATAAGCTTCCTAAAGCTTATATTCAGATTGATAAAACAGATTCAAACCAGCTTTTTACTAACAAAGGATATTTCCAACCAAGTAATACTTGGTACCTTTTATCTCAAAAATTTATCCTTTACCCATGTGGATAATTCGCATATCGAACTTTTCAAGGTGGGAAAATTCATTTAAATTTTATTACAAAACCATTTCATAGAATGTTACATGAAATGTATGATCATCCGACTTTAAAGAAAACCAGATGAATTTCTTAAAACAAGAAATAAACTCTTCGACTATTGAAGAAAAACTTCAAAATCCCAAATTACAAGGGAAGATTAGATTGATTGAAAATCAACTTTCTAGAAATCAGAATGACCATCCTAATGCTTTCTCGAATAGAAAGAAGCATGTGGTCATTTCCTTATGAGGAAGATTTTGATGAAAAAGAATTCCAAAGGCAAGACCTTGTCAAATGAATTCAGAGTATTTAGAACTCTGTAAAAAAAAAATTGATTCTTTATTACAAAAGGGTCTGATAAGCCCTTCTCAATCTCCTTGGTCTTGTACGGCCTTTTATGTTAATAAACATAGTGAACAGGAAAGAGGAGTTCCTAGATTGGTTATAAATTATAAACCCCTTAATAAGGTTTTAAAATGGATTAGGCATCCTATTCCGAATAAAAAAGATCTTTTAGAAAGAGTTTATGATTCAATATTATTTTCAAAATTTGATTTAAAATCAGGTTATTGGCAAGTTCAAATTGAACAAAAAGATAGGTATAAAAGCCTTTTAATGTTCCAATAGGACATTACTTAATGGAATGTAATGCCATTTGGTTTGAAAATGCCCTTCCAATTTCAGAAAATTATGAATGATATCTTCACTCCTTATAGTGATTTTATATTAGTCTATATTGATGATATCCTAGTTTTCTCAAAGGATATTGAATCCCATTTTAAACATTTGGATATATTAAAGAAAATAGTCATACAGAGTGGTTTAGTTATATCAAAACCAAAGATGTTTTTGTTCGCATAAAATTAGATTTTTGGGTCATTATATTGAAAAAGGTAATATTATCCCAATAAATAGAAGCATTGATTTTGCTGACAAATTTCCTGATGAAATAACTAATAAAACCCAGTTACAGAGGTTTTTAGGAAGTTTGAATTATATCTCTTCCTATTATAAAGACATAGCTCAAGATACTGCTATCTTATATGATAGACTTAAAAAAGATCCAAAGCCTTGGTCTGATCATCATACTCAGGCTGTTAGGAAATTAAAAGAAAAGGTGAAAACATTGCCTTGTCTCATGTTGAGTAATCCTCATGGATAAATCATGAAATGATGCTTCTGATATAGGTTATGGAGGAATTCTTAAACAGATTGATCCTCATATAATAAACAAGAATATCTTGTTCGTTTATATTCTGGCAAATGGAATAACAGTCAGAAAAATTATGCTACAATTGCTAAAGAGATACTTTCAATTGTCAAATGTGTCTTAAAATTTCAAGATGATTTATATAATCAAAAATTTATTATAAAGACAGATTGTAATTCTGCAAAGTTCATGTTTAACAAAGATTTTAAACATGATGTTTCTAAACAAATGTTTGCAAGATGGCAAGCTCATTTAGCTCCTTTTGATTTTGAAATTGTCTATAAAAAAGGAGAAGACAATAGTCTTCCAGATTTTCTGACACGAGAATATATTTCATGATTGTTGCAGGAATGTACTTGCAAGGAAGAGGCTCTTCCTCTTATAGAGGCAGAGGAGGTCGAGGAAGGATCCGAAAGAATCCTCTCAATCAAGAGGAAAGCTTATAGCTATGAATTTGCCATCACAAAAATATGAAGCTGAAAGCTCAAAAGAGTACCAAGAATTTCGAGTACAAAAGAATAAGGAAAAATTCCTCTCATAAAATAATAGCGTAACAAGAGTCCAAGATAATAAATCGATTATTTAGAAAACAAAATCAAGAAGTTATACTGATTGAAACAAGAGATATGAAATGGAAAATAACCCATGGACTTTGATGTCCAGATATCTTGACAAAGCATCATATGCTTTGGGACTTATAAAACAAGATACTTTTATGAAAGTATTCTTTCGATACGAGTCATGTGAAATATCACATTTCTCAGAATTCAAAAAGAAGTTTATAACTTCAGAAAATTTATATTAAGAAGATTATATCTTCCGAGGAATGGGAATTGCTCCATTACGAGAAAGGGAATTTTATTACCTAATAATGTAAATCCCATAAAATTTAATTATCGGGATTATGTTGAAGCATTTAATAAAGTGCTTTTATATGAAAATGATAAAAGAAGCACTCGGTTCATAAAAATCAAGAAGCTTATGAGCAAGAGATACCAAATTGGTTTCTTAAATGGTGGAAATATTTTGAACCACCGAGTAATACTCCTCAAAATTTTACAATTATATTCGCTGATAAATGTTAATCCAAAGAAGGATATTCCTTCAGATCGATATGATTTATATTTCTTTATGGAATTTTCCATACCATGGATTTGGAAATGGGTACCATTTGCTATAATTTAACATGAAATACCATGTATCAAAAGATCTTCTTATACTAAGTTCGGATAAAATGAATAAAGTAGACCTAAACCAAGCAATTATATCAAAAGGATACTCTAAATCTTATAGATAAAAGAATAAGATTATATCAAGAAAATAAAAGATTATCGACACCAAAGGAGGAGTCAACCTTAGATCAAATCGTAAAAGTTCTAATGCACCAAAGACAAAGAATAGAGAGATGCTAATAGAAGCATATATAGAAGAAATGAAGAAGGATCTTCTACAAGGTTTTGATGGAGAAACTCAATCGTGAAATCGGATACATCAATGGTATCGCCACCAGAGTATCAAGATGCTCAAGATCCAAATCAGAAGAAGTCTCAATAGAAGACGCTTTTGAAATACTTAAAGGAACTCTTAAAATGTAAGAGTAAAGATAAGGAAGAATCTTCTATAAATAAGAAGAAGGAAGAAGGAAGAAGGCGTAACTCGATACCCATCCATCAGACACACCTAAGTCAAACACTTCCATTGTATAACTTAATTTCAAACTAAAATTTAAAACCAAGGGAGAGTGTTTCGCCAGTGTGTATACAATGGATGGGTATCTGGTTCGCTTTCTTCCATCTTCCTTCTTCTTATTTATAGAGAATTTGATTCCTAGAGCCGATTTCTCTCACCATCTTGAATTTGATTCCTTTGTCGCTATCTCGTCTCTTTAAATTTCGCTTGCTTTTTGTGATGTTGTTTCACTTTTGTTTGTTGTGGAATAATTTCCACCCCACTTATCGTTGTTCCATTATCATTATCCACACATTAGTGCTCGACTCATCATCTTTGTCATCTTTAATCTTGTTCGCTTTTCCTTCTCTTTCGCTTTTAGCCATTTCGCTTCTGGAATGAAAGAAGTCACGATATGAATTAGGTAGATGCCTTCTATTATTATCATCTTTAGTCTTGTCATCATAGTCAATTGATGGTAGAAAGATTCCATCTTCTTTGCAAATTTGTCTTCTATGTAGATTCTTCAGAGAATTTGATCAAGATCCGATCATTCGCAATCTTCAATTGCATATTGACTTTTATTTTTCCGCCTCCCGATATAATTGAATTCTTTTTTTCTATAAGAACTATAGTATCGATGCAATATATTTGCTTAGTTTTTGGTTTTCTTCATTCATTTTTCCCAAAACTTCAGATAAGAAGATCTTCGATACATGGTATCTCCTTTCTAGATAACCGATAATAGGTATCCATTCCCAAATCCAGGTATGGAAAATTCCATAAAGAAATATAAAGAGTAATACTTGAGGTATATCCTTTTAGGAGTAACCTTCTTCCAACTTAAAATAAAGTTGAAAAGTTTTTAGGAAGTATAACTTCCGTAGTTCCAAAATTCATCCACCAAAGTTATAAACCATTGGGTATTCTTTTGCCATTTGTATATAAATCGCATCACAATGGTTATAAACCACTTAGTACTTCTTTCTATGTTGATCATTATCACATAGTAGCACTTTATTAAATGCTTCAACATAATCCCAATAATTATATTTTATAGGATTTTGTTGTTGGATAGTAAAATTCCCTTTCACCGTCAGTTCAAATCCCAATCCTTAGAAGATATAATCTTCTTAATATAAATTTTTCCGTTATAAACTTCCTTCGTGTCTTTGAGAAATAATTTATTTCACAAGACTGCTTCAAAGAATACTTTCAAAAAAAGATCTTGTTTTATAAGATCCTCAAGCATATAATGCTTTATCTTTGTCTAAATATTTAGACCATGATGTCCAAAGTTCCTCCCATCAGTACATCTCTTATTTCAAGGTATATTACTCTCGATTTTTGTTTTCAACATAATCGCTTTTTCTTCTTTACCGATTTAGTAAAAGATGGAATCTTCCCTTTTTTCTTTTGTACTCAAGAAATTCTTGGTACTCTTCTGAGCTATAAGTCTCAGATTCTGGTGATGGTAAAGCTATAAGCTTTCCTTTATCTTGTGGTGGTAAAGCTATAAGCTTTCCTTTATCTATTCCACTTTCCTGACTTCCTTTTCCTCTATCAGAGGAGGAATTTCTTCTTTGCGAGTACATTCCTGCAATAATATCTTCAAATATTAAAGAACTGGGAGACGATATCATCTTTCCATTTTATAAACACATGTCTAAAACGTCATATTTAAAGTATTTAATAGACATAATCTTTGGTAATCATAACTGCTTTTTGGTTATATAAACCATCTTGAAATTTTAAAACACATTTTATGGTTGAAAATATTTCTTTAGCAATAGTATAAGTTTTTTCAATATTTTTCCACTTGCCGTAATAGAAACGAACAAGATATTCTCAGTATATTATGAGGATCAACTGCTTAAGAATTCCTCCATAACCTATATCAAGCATCTGTTTCAACAGATTTATCCTGTGAGGGATTACTCAACATGAGACAAGGCAATGTTTTCACCTTTTCTTTTAATTTCCTAATGAGTATGATGATCGCATCAGGCTTTGGATCCTTTTAAGTCTATCATATAAGATAAAGATTCTTGAGCTATGTCTTTATAATAGGAAGAGATATAATTCAAACTTCCTAAAACCTCTCAGAATCGGGTTTTATTAGTTATTTCATCAGAAAATTTGTCAGCAAAATCAATGCTTCTATTTATGGGGATGATATTACTTTTTTCAATATAATGACCCAAAAATCTAATTTTTGTTTGAAACAAAACATCTTTGGTTTTGATATAACTAAACCACAATCGTATGACTATTTTCTTTAATATATCCAAATGTTTAAAATGGGATTCAATATCCTTTGAGAAAACTAGGATATCATCAATATAGACTAATATAAAATCACTATAAGGAGTGAAGATATCATTCATAATTTTCTGAAATTCAGAAGGAGCATTTTTCAAACCAAATGGCATTACATTCCATTCGTAATGTCCTATTGGAACATTAAAGGCTGTTTTATACCTATCTTTTTGTTCAATTTGAACTTGCCAATAACCTGATTTTAAATCAAATTTTGAAAATAATATTGAATCATAAAGTCTTTCTAAAAGATCTTTTTATTCTAATAGGATGCCTAATCCATTTTAAAACCTTATTAAGGGGTTTATAATTTATAACCAATCTAGGAACTCCTCTTTCCTGCTCACTATGTTTATTAACATAAAAGGCCGCATAAGACCAAGGAGATTGAGAAGGGCTTATCGCATCTTTTGTAATAAAGAATCAATTTCTTTTTTACAGAGTTCTAAATACTCTGAATTCATTTGACAAGGTCTTGCCTTTGTCGGAATTCTTTTTTCATCAAAATCTTCCTCATAAGGAAGACTGACCACATGCTTCTTTCTATTCCAGAAAGCATTAGGATGGTCATTACAGATTTCTAGAGAAAGTTGATTTTCAATCAATCTAATTTTCCCTTGTAATTTGGGATTTTGAAGTTTTTCTTCAATAGTCAAAGAGTTTATTTCTTGTTTTAAGAAATTCATCTGGTTTTTCTTTAAAGTCAGATGATCATACATTTCATGTAACATTCTATGAAATGGTTTTGTGATAAAATTTAAATGAATTTTCCCACCTTGAAAAGTTCCAGTAATACCAGAATTATCCACATGGGTAAAAGGATAAATTTTTGAGATAAAAGGAGTACCAAGTATTACTTGGTTGGAAATATCCTTTGTTAGTAAAAAACTGGTTTGAATACAGTTTTTATCAATACAGATATAAGCTTTAGGAAGCTTATATTTTATATTTAATTTTTCTCCTCCAGCATGAGAAAGAGTATGTGTAGTTTTATGAAAATACTTTGTAGGAATTAATCCTTCCTGTATAACATTTAAATCTGCTCCACTGTCAATAAGAGCAGTCAAATCTTTTGAAAAGTAATTATCAATTAATAAGGTAATTTTAACATACCATTTTTGAGATATAACCATCTCTAAAGTTGATAAAAAATTATCATCTACTTGTGAATCAAAACATTGAGTCTTTTTACTTTGACTCGATTCACTAGTAGTAGACTGGGTAGACTGATTAGTCTCTTTTTTATAATTTTCAAGCTTAGAAACTTGATAGTCTATTAACTTATTTTCCTTTTTCAAAAACTGAATCTCTTTTTTGAGATTTTCAACTTCCATCTCTAAATCATGAGTAGAAGTTGGAGATTCAATCGTCTTCTCTCGCTTTTAGAAGTTTATAAACTTCGACATCGAGTAAGGCTCATCATTTTAAAATCTTCCGAAGAACCATCGGTTCGTACGTAAGTAGAAGTACTTGAATATTATCCATCCGATCTATTAATTTAGATCGTAACTCATGATCTTTGATATGTTTCAAAACTCGATAATATTATTACCGTCAAAATATTTAAATCAGCCTTGAACTGTGAGAGAATATTGTAAAATTCTTTATTAAAGAATTTATCGTCATCCGTGTTTTCTTGTTTCTTGATACAAGGTCGCCCAAGAATACAAGGTTCACACTCGACTCAATCGATATTACCGATTCTTGATCAAGAACTTTTAAGTTCTCTTCTTCAAGATTATTAGTACTATTAGAAGCATCTGAATCATCAAGAGTTATTACTCTTTTCTTCATCGAATTTAGAAGAATCTTTGAAAGAGTTTCTTTCAAATCATTATACTTTTAACTGCTTAATTTTCTCTTGGTCCAACATTGTGTTGCAAAATGACCAAGTTTTCCACAAGCTCGCAAACTATTAGTTTCTTTCAATCCGCTTTCTTTCTTCTCTATCTTCTCTTCTTTGTTTACGGATTTCTAATTTTCTAGAGAGTAATGTCTCTTCTTTTTGGTTTATGTCGACTTCTTTTCCGACTTATGAGGTTTAGAAGTGGATGGAACATCCATCCCAAATTGATCACGTAATCGCCCCAACGGCCTTTTCTTTCAAGTTCTGTCTTTTAATTTGTTGATTTAATTTAATCTCATTACATAAGGCTAAACCTTCTTGAATACAAGTTCCAATTAACTTGCCATAAGTATAATTTTCATAAGGGATAGAAACTTTATCTTTTCTAAGATTTTTCCTAACCCTTTCTGCAAATAATGCAGGAAGTCCATCAATGAACTTTGATTTCCAATGAGAGCTATTACACTCAGGTAACTCCATTACCCTGTTTAAAAAGGTATCTTTATACCAACGAAAATCAGTTAAAGTTTTACATCTTAAGTTTTGTAAAATGTCAATATTTTCATTTATCGGAATATCTTCCGGTGAAATGTTCAATAATAGTAACAACAAGAGTATAGACTGCATTTTCTATAGTACTTCCATCCTCTTGTTTTACAGTATCAAAAATATGATTTTTCCCTTCTGGTGAAAGATAATTATCCCACCAACCTTTTAATTGTCCTGTAAAACCAGCGACAATCATTTTTGCAACATTTTTATCAGTGTTGCCATTTGTTTTACAAATAGTGGAATACATAAGCATTCTATGAATCATATTATAAATCTGCCTATCAGCATAAGCATCTAGGTTCCATTCATAAATGTTTTTACCATTATAACTGTTATTCAGTATGTACTCTTGCTCTTCATGCAAGGTATCTATAGGAGAAGGTCTCCTATAATAATACATACGTTGGGTTGGTCTATCAGCCCATTTTCCCAACTTGTTAATTTCATCACTGATCACTTCTTTGTAATCAGGATTTTCTTTTACAACATCATGAAGAGTTGTAAGTTTCATATCTTTAAATTTTTCAGTTAAGAACTTTTCAAGTTCTTTCATAGACTTTAATTTAAAATCAAATTTCGTGGAGGTGGTTGAATATTAGGACAAAGCGTAATCCTCGCTCCTTCTCCTTTTCTTTTAAAGAAGCATTTGAATTTAAAGAAAGATTAGGGTTAATAGTTTTAAAACTAAATCCACCCTTTCACTCGAGAAGTTAAATGTTCTCCGAGAACATTAATAAATGTATTAGTATAATTACATTTGTTCAATCATCTTGTTAATTTGTTTACAAAGTTCGGTAGAGTTTCATCTTCCAAGAGTTTCGCAAAAGCTAGGAAACTATGATTTCCTTTTCAATTTGAAAAGACTGCTGTGGAGGATAGACTTGTTGTAAATTCCTCCTCGTCGAAAAGTTTATAATTCCTTTCTAATACTGAAATATATTGTTCCACATATTTAGAAACAAACCATGGAACAAAAGGAATTGGAGTATTGTGTTTTTCACAATCTTTATAAAATTCATTTTGAATAGAAGTTTTCTCTGTTGAAGAGAAGTTTGTAAAAAACCAATTTTTAAAAGGTTCCCATCTGGGTAAATTGAATTCAGTTTTAATCTTTTGCCTAGCCGGAGAGCCAGGGCTAAAATCAATTTGACTTGAATTCATTAATAACGAAATTTCATTTCTGATGCAGTTATATCTGCTTCAGTTGGAGTATGTGTAACTCCTTTGACAATATTATCAAAATCTTTATTTATTCGAAGTTCATCAATATGATCTTCTGGAATTGTTTCAAAAGATTTTTGTATTCTGCTTTTAGCAGAGGACGACATCCTTGATGGAGTATCAACCACATAATCAATAGGTGATATAAAAGATATTAAAGAAGAAGACTTAGTAAGTCTTGAAGAAGATCCTATAAAATCGTTGTTATTATCAAACTGCATTTTTACCAAACCTTCAGGAGTTTGGATAACATCTATTAAATTATTTTGAATAACAGGTTGTGAGGGTACAAATTGCTTAATTGTCCAATTTTCAGAAAATCTATTTCTTCCCATTTAATAGATTCGAGTAGTAATTATAGATTTGCTAAAATTAGTCTCAATTAAAATAGTTTCATTTAAAGGTTTATCAACCCTTCGGCAATGAGGATTTAGAGTAAACAAAGGTTTATAATAAATCCTATAACAGATACAGATTGTTTCTGTACCAGAAATATAATTATAACCATTAGTTTTAACATTTAATGTTAAAGAATCTAAAATATTAATATCCGATAAAGACAATTGTAAATTCGGATAAACATCAAAATAAATCGACCATGGGCTAAACTAGATCAGTATAATTCGATTAAGGATTTTTCCACCTAAGTTTCTACCATCTCTAAGAGCAGCTATAAAGCTCTCAGGTAGTCCTTCTAAGGTTAAAGGTTTAAAAGCAATTTGCACTAAACCAATATGTAAAAATTTGTAAAGGTTTTATAAACAAAGAATATCTTTCTCATTTAGTAATTTGATTACTAATTCATCATTATCAAGTGAGATGATTCTTCAAAGAGTTTTGACTACTTGTTTTAAACCCAATTTTTCAAAAGTACCTAACGGTAAATAACCTCAGTTCGATTCTTGGAATCGCCCATTTATTTAATAAATCTAAATTCGGGAATATCAAATTCTCACTTCTACTGCTTTTAACAAGATCTTCCTTCTTATCATGTTTATCATGATCATAAAACAGTTCGTGTTAAGACTCAATCTTAAATCATGCCCTTACTGTAAACTGGCTCTGATACCACTTGGCTGGTCTGGTCGGGTCACAAAGCTTCTTTGAGTTATTCATATTGGCTACAATATTCAAACTTTAGAATCACTTCATTAATCCAAACTCAGATTACAATATTCAAACTTTAGAATCACTTTATTAATCCAGACTCAGACTACCGACTAAGATAGAGACGACATCAGGACTGATTACTTGTATAAAATCTGTCAATATTAAGATATTTTTCAAGACATAAAAGTAGCACAAAAACAGCCCAGAGACGCCATTTCTTTCGGCTTTAGAGGGGCAAACAGTGCCTTCATATGTCTGTCGGAATATATCAATATGCCTGATTAATACAAAACCTTCTCTGGTCTCATTCTTAGTAAGTAATAAAAATCTTAGATTAATTCATAATTCTGCCGTGAATAGTAACCATGAATAGTAGATTAATTCATAATTCCGCCGTGAATAGTAACCATGAATAGTGACCGGAGGAACAGCAAAACATTTTTGCCAGAGTTAAAGTAAATACATAATTTAGACCTGTCTTAACACAAACCAAACGTTTAGCCTATCATGAGGCTAATTTTCATTGATAAAAATATATTACAATACAAAATAAAAATAAAAAGAGTACTTACAAAATGATGTCTGCAAGCAACCAGTACAAACTTCAAACTTAATTACAAACTAAAATTTAAAAACCAAGGAGAGTGTTTGCTTAGGTGTATACAATGGATGGGTATCCGTGGTTCGCGCTTTCTTCCATCTTCCTTCTTCTTATTTATAGAGAATTTGATTCCCTAGCCGATTCTCTCACCATCTTGGAATTTGATTCCTTTTGTGTCGCTATCTCAGGTCTCTTTAAATTTCGCCCGTTGCTTTTGTGATGTTGCTTTCAGCTTTTGTTTGTTGTGGAATAATTTCCACCCCACTTATCAGTGTCTCCATTATCATTATCCACACATTAGTGCTCTGACTCATCATCTTTGTCATCTTTAATCTTGCTCCGTTCTTTTCCTTCTTTGGCTTTTAGCCATTTTGGCTTCTTGTGGAATGAAAGAAGTCACGATATGAATTAGGTAGATGCCTTCTATTATTATCATCTTCAGTCTTGTCATCATAGTCAATTGATGGTAGAAAAATTCCATCTTCTTTGCAAATTTGTCTTCTATGTAGACTTCTTGTAGAATTTGATCAGTATCCTGATCATTCTGGCAATCTTCGAACTGCATATTGGACTTTATTTTTCTGTCCTCCTGATATAATTGAATTCTTTTTTCTATAAGAACTATAGTATCGATGCAATATAATTGCTTAGTTTTTGGGTTTTCTTCATTCATTTTTCCCCAAAACTTCGTATAAGAAGATCTTTTGATACATGGTATCTCCTTTTCGGTATAACCGATAATAGGTATCCATTCCCAAATCCAGGGTATGGAAAATTTCATAAAGAAATATAAAGAGTAATACTCTTGAGGTATATCCTTTTTAGGAGTAACCTTCTTCCAACTTAAAAATAAAGTTGAAAAGTTTTTAGGAAGTATAACTTCCGTAGTTCCAAAATTCATCCACCGTGTTATAAACCATTGGTATTCTTTGCCGCTTTGTATATATAAATCGCATCAATGGTTATAAACCACAGTACTTCTTTCTATGTTGATCATTATCACATAGTAGCACTTTATTAAATGCTTCAACATAATCCCAATAATTATATTTTATAGGATTTTGTTGTTGGGATAGTAAAATTCTTTCACTGGTTTGTTCAAATCCCCAATCCTTAGAATATATAATATTCTTAATCTAAATTTTTCTGAAGTTATAACCTTCATTCTGTGTCTTTGAGAAATAATTTTTTTCACAAGACTCTGTTTATGAAAGAATACTTTCGTAAAAGATCTTGTTTTATAAGATCCAAGCATATAATGCTTTATCTTTGTCTAAATATTTAGACCATGATGTCCAAAGTTCCCTTGCCCATCAGTACATCTCTTATTTCAAGGTATATTACTTCGATTTTGTTTTCAACATAATCAATTTTTTCTTCTTTACCGATTTAGTAAAAGATGGAATCTTCCTTTTTCTTTTGTACTCAAGAAATTCTTGGTACTCTTCCGAGCTATAAGTCTCGTGATGGTGATGGCTATAAGCTTTCCTTTATCTTGTGGTGGTAAAGCTTTCCTTTATCTAATCCACTTTCGACTTCCTTTTCCTCTATCGAGGAGGAATTTCTTCTTTGAGTACATTCTCGCAATAATATCTTCAAATATTAAAGAACTGGAGACGATATCATCTTTCCATTTTATAAACACATGTCTAAAAATGTCATATTTAAAGTATTTAATAGACATAATCTTTGCGTAATCATAATCTTTTTGGTTATATAAACCATCTTGAAATTTTAAAACACATTTTATGGTTGAAAATATTTCTTTAGCAATAGTGGCGTAGTTTTTCAATATTTTTCCACTTGCGAATAGAAACGAACAAGATATTCTTGTTTATTATGAGGATCAATCATTTAAGAATTCCTCCATAACCTATATCAGAAGCATCTGTTTCAACAGATTTATCCCAGGAGGGATTACTCAACATGAGACAAGGCAATGTTTTCACCTTTTCTTTTAATTTCCTAACAGCCTGAGTATGATGATCAGACCAAGGCTTTGGATCCTTTTTAAGTCTATCATATAAGATAGCGATTCTTGAGCTATGTCTTTATAATAGGAAGAGATATAATTCAAACTTCCTAAAACCTCTCAGAATCGGGTTTTATTAGTTATTTCATCAGGAAATTTGTCAGCAAAATCAATGCTTCTATTTATGGGGATGATATTACTTTTTTCAATATAATGACCCAAAAATCTAATTTTTGTTTGAAACAAAAACATCTTTGGTTTTGATATAACTAAACCACTCTGTATGACTATTTTCTTTAATATATCCAAATGTTTAAAATGGGATTCAATATCCTTTGAGAAAACTAGGATATCATCAATATAGACTAATATAAAATCACTATAAGGAGTGAAGATATCATTCATAATTTTCTGAAATTCAGAAGGAGCATTTTTCAAACCAAATGGCATTACATTCCATTCGTAATGTCCTATTGGAACATTAAAGGCTGTTTTATACCTATCTTTTTGTTCAATTTGAACTTGCCAATAACCTGATTTTAAATCAAATTTTGAAAATAATATTGAATCATAAAGTCTTTCTAAAAGATCTTTTTTATTCGGAATAGGATGCCTAATCCATTTTAAAACCTTATTAAGGGGTTTATAATTTATAACCAATCTAGGAACTCCTCTTTCCTGCTCACTATGTTTATTAACATAAAAGGCATAAGACCAAGGAGATTGAGAAGGGCTTATCAGACCCTTTTGTAATAAAGAATCAATTTCTTTTTTACAGAGTTCTAAATACTCTGAATTCATTTGACAAGGTCTTGCCTTTGTCGGAATTCTTTTTTCATCAAAATCTTCCTCATAAGGAAGGCTGACCACATGCTTCTTTCTATTCCAGAAAGCATTAGGATGGTCATTACAGATTTCTAGAGAAAGTTGATTTTCAATCAATCTAATCTTCCCTTGTAATTTGGGATTTTGAAGTTTTTCTTCAATAGTCAAAGAGTTTATTTCTTGTTTTAAGAAATTCATCTGGTTTTTCTTTAAAGTCAGATGATCATACATTTCATGTAACATTCTATGAAATGGTTTTGTAATAAAATTTAAATGAATTTTCCCACCTTGAAAAGTTCCAGTAATACCAGAATTATTCACATGGGTAAAAGGATAAATTTTTGAGATAAAAGGAGTACCAAGTATTACTTGGTTGGAAATATCCTTTGTTAGTAAAAAACTGGTTTGAATACAGTTTTTATCAATACAGATATAAGCTTTAGGAAGCTTATATTTTATATTTAATTTTTCTCCTCCAAAGATGAGAAAGAGTATGTGTAGTTTTATGAAAATACTTTGTAGGAATTAATCCTTCAGATAACATTTAAATCGCTCCACCGTCAATAAGAGCACCAAATCTTTTGAAAAGTAATTATCAATTAATAAGGTAATTTTAACATACCATTTTTGAGATATAACCATCTCTAAAGTTGATAAAAAATTATCATCTACTTGTGAATCAAAACATTGAGTCTTTTTACTTTGACTCGATTCACTAGTAGTAGACTGGGTAGACTGATTAGTCTCTTTTTTATAATTTTCAAGCTTAGAAACTTGATAGTCTATTAACTTATTTTCCTTTTTCAAAAACTGAATCTCTTTTTTGAGATTTTCAACTTCCATCTCTAAATCATGAGTAGAAGTTGGAGATTCAACTGTCCTTCTCTGTTTTAGAAGTTTATAAACTTCTGACATTGAGTAAGGCTCATCATTTTTAAAATCTTCGAAGAACCATTGGTTCGTGCAGTAGAAGTACTTGAATATTATCCATCGATCTATTAATTTAGATCGTAACTCATGATCTTTGATATGTTTGTAAACTCGATAATATTATTACCGTCCAAAATATTTAAATCAGTTCCTTGAACGTGAGAGAATATTGTAAAATTCTTTATTAAAGAATTTATGTCATCTGTTTTCTTGTTTCTTGATACAAGGTCGCCCAAGAATACAAGGTTCACACTCTGACTCTGAATCAGATATTACCGATTCTTGATCAAGAACTTTTAAGTTCTCTTCTTCAGTACTATTAGTACTATTAGAAGCATCTGAATCATCAGAAGAGTTATTACTCTTTTCTTCATCAGAATTTAGAAGAATCTTTGAAAGAGTTTCTTTCAAATCATTATCAGCTTTTAATCTGTTTAATTTTCTCTTGGTCCAACATTGTGTTGCAAAATGACCAAGTTTTCCACAAGCTCGGCAAACTATTAGTTTCTTTCGAATCCGTTTTCTTTCTTCTCTATCTTCTCTTCTTTGTTTACGGATTTCTAATTTTCTAGGAGAGTAATGTCTCTTCTTTTTTGGTTTATAAGTCGACTTCTTTTCCGACTTATGAGGTTTAGAAGTGGATGGAACATCCATCCCAAATTGATCACAGAACTGTCCCAACTGGGCCTTTTCTTTCAAGTTCTGTCTTTTAATTTGTTGATTTAATTTAATCTCATTACATAAGGCTAAACCTTCTTGAATACAAGTTCCAATTAACTTGCCATAAGTATAATTTTCATAAGGGATAGAAACTTTATCTTTTCTAAGATTTTTCCTAACCCTTTCTGCAAATAATGCAGGAAGTCCATCAATGAACTTTGATTTCCAATGAGAGCTATTACACTCAGGTAATTCCATTACCCTGTTTAAAAAGGTATCTTTATACCAACGAAAATCAGTTAAAGTTTTACATCTTAAGTTTTGTAAAACAGTTCGAATATTTTCGCTGTTATCGGAATATCTTCCGGTGAAATGTTCAATAATAGTAACAACAAGAGTATAGACTGCATTTTCTATAGTACTTCCATCCTCTTGTTTTACAGTATCAAAAATATGATTTTTCCCTTCTGGTGAAAGATAATTATCCCACCAACCTTTTAATTGTCCTGTAAAACCAGCGACAATCATTTTTGCAACATTTTTATCAGTGTTGCCATTTGTTTTACAAATAGTGGAATACATAAGCATTCTATGAATCATATTATAAATCTGCCTATCAGCATAAGCATCTAGGTTCCATTCATAAATGTTTTTACCATTATAACTGTTATTCAGTATGTACTCTTGCTCTTCATGCAAGGTATCTATAGGAGAAGGTCTCCTATAATAATACATACGTTGGGTTGGTCTATCAGCCCATTTTCCCAACTTGTTAATTTCATCACTGATCACTTCTTTGTAATCAGGATTTTCTTTTACAACATCATGAAGAGTTGTAAGTTTCATATCTTTAAATTTTTCAGTTAAGAACTTTTCAAGTTCTTTCATAGACTTTAATTTAAAATCAAATTTCAGGAGGTGGTTGAATATTAGGACAGGCAGAATCCTGTTCCTTCTCCTTTTCTTTTAAAGAAGCATTTGAATTTAAAGAAAGATTAGGGTTAATAGTTTTTAAAACTAAATCCACCCTTTCACTCAGAGAAGTTAAATGTTCTCCGAGAACATTAATAAACAGATTAGTATAATTCTGTTGTTCAATCATCCTGTTAATTTGTTTACAGGTTACTGGTAGAGTTTCATCTTCCAGTAGTTTCGCAAAAGCTAGGAAACTATGATTTCCTTTTTCAATTTGAAAAGACTGTTGCGGAGGATAGACTTGTTGTAAATTCCTCCCTGTCGAAAGTTTATAATTCCTTTCTAATACTGAAATATATTGTTCCACATATTTAGAAACAAACCATGGAACAAAAGGAATTGGAGTATTGTGTTTTTCACAATCTTTATAAAATTCATTTTGAATAGAAGTTTTCTCTGTTGAAGAGAAGTTTGTAAAAAACCAATTTTTAAAAGGTTCCCATCTGGGTAAATTGAATTCAGTTTTAATCTTTTGCCTAGCCGGAGAGCCAGGGCTAAAATCAATTTGACTTGAATTCATTAATAACGAAATTTCATTTCGATGCGATTATATCTTCATTGGAGTATGTGTAACTCCTTTGACAATATTATCAAAATCTTTATTTATTCGAAGTTCATCATTATGATCTTCTGGAATTGTTTCAAAAGATTTTTGTATTCTGCTTTTAGCAGAGGACGACATCCTTGATGGAGTATCAACTACATAATCAATAGGTGATATAAAAGATCTTAAAGAAGAAGACTTAGTAAGTCTTGAAGAAGATCCTATAAAATCGTTGTTATTATCAAACTGCATTTTTACCAAACCTTCAGGAGTTTGGATAACATCTATTAAATTATTTTGAATAACAGGTTGTGAGGGTACAGCCTGTTTAATTGTCCAATTTTCAGGAAAATCTATTTCTTCCCATTTAATAGATCTACGAGTAGTAATTTTAGATTTGCTAAAATTAGTCTCAATTAAAATAGTTTCATTTAAAGGTTTATCAACCCTTCGGCAATGAGGATTTAGAGTAAACAAAGGTTTATAATAAATCCTATAACAGATACAGATTGTTTCTGTACCAGAAATATAATTATAACCATTAGTTTTAACATTTAATGTTAAAGAATCTAAAATATTAATATCCGATAAAGACAATTGTAAATTCGGATAAACATCAAAATAAACTGGACCATGGGCTAAACTAGACTGTATAATTCCGATTAAGGATTTTTTCCAGTCTAAGTTTCTACCATCTCTAAGAGCAGCTATAAAGCTCTCAGGTAGTCCTTCTAAGGTTAAAGGTTTAAAAGCAATTTGCACTAAACCAATATGTAAAAATTTGTAAAGGTTTTTATAAACAGCAATATCTTTCTCATTTAGTAATTTGATTACTAATTCATCATTATCAAGTGAGACAGATTCTTCAGTAGTTTTGACTACTTGTTTTAAACCCAATTTTTCAAAAGTACCTAACTGGTAAATAACCTTAGGCTCGATTCTTGGAATCGTCCATTTATTTAATAAATCTAAATTCTGGGGAATATCAAATTCCTCACTTCTACTGTTTTTAACAGTATCTTTCCTTCTTATCATGTTTATCATGATCAATCTTAAATCATGCCCTTACTGTAAACTGGCTTTGATACCACTTGGCTGGTCTGGTCGGGTCACAAAGCTTCTTTGAGTTATTCATATTGGCTACAATATTCAAACTTTAGAATCACTTCATTAATCCAAACTCAGATTACAATATTCAAACTTTAGAATCACTTTATTAATCCAGACTCAGACTACCGACTAAGATAGAGACGACATCAGGACTGATTACTTGTATAAAATCTGTCAATATTAAGATATTTCTCAAGACATAAAAGTAGCACAAAAACAGCCCAGAGACGCCATTTCTTTCGGCTTTAGAGGGGCAAACAGTGCCTTCATATGTCTGTCGGAATATATCAATATGCCTGATTAATACAAAACCTTCTCTGGTCTCATTCTTAGTAAGTAATAAAAATCTTAGATTAATTCATAATTCTGCCGTGAATAGTAACCATGAATAGTAGATTAATTCATAATTCCGCCGTGAATAGTAACCATGAATAGTGACCGGAGGAACAGCAAAACATTTTTGCCAGAGTTAAAGTAAATACATAATTTAGACCTGTCTTAACACAAACCAAACGTTTAGCCTATCATGAGGCTAATTTTCATTGATAAAAATATATTACAATACAAAATAAAAATAAAAAGAGTACTTACAAAATGATGTCTGCAAGCACCAGTACAAACTTCAAACTTAATTACAAACTAAAAATTTAAAAACTGAAGGGAGAGTGTTTCGGCTTAGGTGTGTATACAATGGATGGGTATCCAGGGTTCTGCCTTCTTCCATCTTCCTTCTTCTTATTTATAGAGGGAATTTGATTCCCTAGGAGCTGATTTCTCTCACCATCTTGGAATTTGATTCCTTTTGTGTCGCTATCTCAGGTCTCTTTAAATTTCGCCCGTTGCTTTTGTGATGTTGCTTTCAGCTTTTGTTTGTTGTGGAATAATTTCCACCCCACTTATCAGTGTCTCCATTATCATTATCCACACATTAGTGCTCTGACTCATCATCTTTGTCATCTTTAATCTTGCTCCGTTCTTTTCCTTCTTTGGCTTTTAGCCATTTTGGCTTCTTGTGGAATGAAAGAAGTCACGATATGAATTAGGTAGATGCCTTCTATTATTATCATCTTTAGTCTTGTCATCATAGTCAATTGATGGTAGAAAGATTCCATCTTCTTTGCAAATTTGTCTTCTATGTAGACTTCTTGTAGAATTTGATCAGTATCCTGATCATTCTGGCAATCTTCGAACTGCATATTGGACTTTTATTTTTCTGTCCTCCTGATATAATTGAATTCTTTTTTCTATAAGAACTATAGTATCGATGCAATATAATTGCTTAGTTTTTGGGTTTTCTTCATTCATTTTTCCCCAAAACTTCGTATAAGAAGATCTTTTGATACATGGTATCTCCTTTTCGGTATAACCGATAATAGGTATCCATTCCCAAATCCAGGGTATGGAAAATTCCATAAAGAAATATAAAGAGTAATACTCTTGAGGTATATCCTTTTTAGGAGTAACCTTCTTCCAACTTAAAAATAAAGTTGAAAAGTTTTAGGAAGTATAACTTCCGTAGTTCCAAAATTCATCCACCAGTTATAAACCGGTTGGGTATTCTTTTGATTTTGTATATAAACTGCACTGTCAATGGTTATAAACCACGAGTACTTCTTTCTATGTTGATCATTATCACATAGTAGCACTTTATTAAATGCTTCAACATAATCCCAATAATTATATTTTATAGGATTTTTGTTGTTGGGATAGTAAAATTCCCTTTCACTGGTTGGTTCAAATCCCCAATCCTTAGAAGATATAATCTTCTTAATATAAATTTTTCTGAAGTTATAAACTTCCTTCTGTGTCTTTGAGAAATAATTTATTTCACAAGACTGCTTTACGAAGAATACTTTCGTAAAAGATCTTGTTTTATAAGATCCCAAGCATATAATGCTTTATCTTTGTCTAAATATTTAGACCATGATGTCCAAAGTTCCTTGCCCATTGTACATCTCTTATTTCAAGGTATATTACTTCCTGATTTTTGTTTTCAACATAATCAGTTTTTTCTTCTTTTACTGATTTAGTAAAAGATGGGAATCTTCCCTTTTTTCTTTTGTACTCAAGAAATTCTTGGTACTCTTCTGAGCTATAAGTCTCAGATTCTGGTGATGGTAAAGCTATAAGCTTTCCTTTATCTTGTGGTGGTAAAGCTATAAGCTTTCCTTTATCTAATCCACTTTCCTGACTTCCTTTTCCTCTATCAAAGGAGGAATTTCTTTTTTGCGAGTACATTCCTGCAATAATATCTTCAAATATTAAAGAATCTGGGAGACTGATATCATCTTTCCATTTTATAAACACATGTCTAAAAACGTCATATTTAAAGTATTTAATAGACATAATCTTTGCAGAATCATAATCTGTTTTTTGGTTATATAAACCATCTTGAAATTTTAAAACACATTTTATGGTTGAAAATATTTCTTTAGCAATAGTGGCGTAGTTTTTCTGAATATTTTTCCAATTGCCAGAATAGAAACGAACAAGATATTCTTGTTTATTATGAGGATCAATCTGTTTAAGAATTCCTCCATAACCTATATCAGAAGCATCTGTTTCAACAGATTTATCCCATGAGGGATTACTCAACATGAGACAAGGCAATGTTTTCACCTTTTCTTTTAATTTCCTAACAGCCTGAGTATGATGATCAGACCAAGGCTTTGGATCTTTTTTAAGTCTATCATATAAGATAGCAGTATCTTGAGCTATGTCTTTATAATAGGAAGAGATATAATTCAAACTTCCTAAAAACCTCTGTAACTGGGTTTTATTAGTTATTTCATCAGGAAATTTGTCAGCAAAATCAATGCTTCTATTTATTGGGATAATATTACCTTTTTCAATATAATGACCCAAAAATCTAATTTTGTTTGAAACAAAACATCTTTGGTTTTGATATAACTAAACCACTGTATGACTATTTTCTTTAATATATCCAAATGTTTAAAATGGGATTCAATATCCTTTGAGAAAACTAGGATATCATCAATATAGACTAATATAAAATCACTATAAGGAGTGAAGATATCATTCATAATTTTCTGAAATTCAGAAGGAGCATTTTTCAAACCAAATGGCATTACATTCCATTCGTAATGTCCTATTGGAACATTAAAGGCTGTTTTATACCTATCTTTTTGTTCAATTTGAACTTGCCAATAACCTGATTTTAAATCAAATTTTGAAAATCATATTGAATCATAAAGTCTTTCTAAAAGATCTTTTTTATTCGGAATAGGATGCCTAATCCATTTTAAAACCTTATTAAGGGGTTTATAATTTATAACCAATCTAGGAACTCCTCTTTCCTGCTCACTATGTTTATTAACATAAAAGGCTGTACAAGACCAAGGAGATTGAGAAGGGCTTATCAGACCCTTTTGTAATAAAGAATCAATTTCTTTTTTACAGAGTTCTAAATACTCTGAATTCATTTGACAAGGTCTTGCCTTTGTCGGAATTCTTTTTTCATCAAAATCTTCCTCATAAGGAAGACTGACCACATGCTTCTTTCTATTCCAGAAAGCATTAGGATGGTCATTACAGATTTCTAGAGAAAGTTGATTTTCAATCAATCTAATCTTCCCTTGTAATTTGGGATTTTGAAGTTTTTCTTCAATAGTCAAAGAGTTTATTTCTTGTTTTAAGAAATTCATCTGGTTTTTCTTTAAAGTCAGATGATCATACATTTCATGTAACATTCTATGAAATGGTTTTGTAATAAAATTTAAATGAATTTTCCCACCTTGAAAAGTTCCAGTAATACCAGAATTATCCACATGGGTAAAAGGATAAATTTTTGAGATAAAAGGAGTACCAAGTATTACTTGGTTGGAAATAACCTTTGTTAGTAAAAAACTGGTTTGAATACAGTTTTTATCAATACAGATATAAGCTTTAGGAAGCTTATATTTTATATTTAATTTTTCTCCTCCAGCATGAGAAAGAGTATGTGTAGTTTTATGAAAATACTTTGTAGGAATTAATCCTTCCTGTATAACATTTAAATCTGCTCCACTGTCAATAAGAGCAGTCAAATCTTTTGAAAAGTAATTATCAATTAATAAGGTAATTTTAACATACCATTTTTGAAATATAACCATCTCTAAAGTTGATAAAAATTATCATCTACTTGTGAATCAAAACATTGAGTCGTTTTACTTTGACTCGATTCACTAGTAGTAGACTGGGTAGACTGATTAGTCTCTTTTTTATAATTTTCAAGCTTAGAAACTCGATAGTCTATTAACTTATTTTCCTTTTTCAAAAACTGAATCTCTTTTTTGAGATTTTCAACTTCCATCTCTAAATCATGAGTAGAAGTTGGAGATTCAACTGTCCTTCTCTGTTTTAGAAGTTTATAAACTTCTGACATTGAGTAAGGCTCATCATTTTTAAAATCTTCTGGAAGAACCATTGGTTCAGGCACAGAAGTAGAAGTACTTAAAATATTATCCATCTGATCTATAATTTTAGATCGTAACTCATGATCTTTGATATGTTTGTAAACTCGATAATATTATTACCGTCAAAACATTTAAATCGTTCCTTGGAACTGTGAGAATATTGTAAAATTCTTTATTAAAGAATTTCATCATCATCTGTGCTTTCTTGTTTCTTGATACAAGGCTGTCCAAGAATACAAGGTTCACACTCTGACTCTGAATCAGATATTACCGATTCTTGATCAAGAACTTTTAAGTTCTCTTCTTCAGTACTATTAGTACTATTAGAAGCATCTGAATCATCAGAAGAGTTATTACTCTTTTCTTCATCAGAATTTAGAAGAATCTTTGAAAGAGTTTCTTTCAAATCATTATCAGCTTTTAATCTGTTTAATTTTCTCTTGGTCCAACATTGTGTTGCAAAATGACCAAGTTTTCCACAAGCTCGCAAACTATTAGTTTCTTTCGAATCCGTTTTCTTTCTTCTCTATCTTCTCTTCTTTGTTTACGGATTTCTAATTTTCTAGGAGAGTAATGTCTCTTCTTTTTTGGTTTATAAGCCGACTTCTTTTCCGACTTATGAGGTTTAGGAGTGGATGGAACATCCATCCCAAATTGATCACAGAACTGTCCCAACTGGGCCTTTTCTTTCAAGTTCTGTCTTTTAATTTGTTGATTTAATTTAATCTCATTACATAAGGCTAAACCTTCTTGAATACAAGTTCCAATTAACTTGCCATAAGTATAATTTTCATAAGGGATAGAAACTTTATCTTTTCTAAGATTTTTCCTAACCCTTTCTGCAAATAATGCAGGAAGTCCATCAATGAACTTTGATTTCCAATGAGAGCTATTACACTCGTGTAATTCCATTACCACATTTAAAAAGGTATCTTTATACCAACGAAAATCAGTTAAAGTTTTACATCTTAAGTTTTGTAAAACAGTTCGAATATTTTCGCTATTATCGGAATATCTTCCGGTGAAATGTTCAATAATAGTAACAACAAGAGTATAGACTGCATTTTCTATAGTACTACCATCCTCTTGTTTTACAGTATCAAAAATATGATTTTTCCCTTCTGGTGAAAGATAATTATCCCACCAACCTTTTAATTGTCTAGTAAAACCAGCGACAATCATTTTTGCAACATTTTTATCAGTGTTGCCATTTGTTTTACAAATAGTGGAATACATAAGCATTCTATGAATCATATTATAAATCTGCCTATCAGCATAAGCATCTAGGTTCCATTCATAAATGTTTTTACCATTATAACTGTTATTCAGTATGTACTCTTGCTCTTCATGCAAGGTATCTATAGGAGAAGGTCTCCTATAATAATACATACGTTGGGTTGGTCTATCAGCCCATTTTCCCAACTTGTTAATTTCATCACTGATCACTTCTTTGTAATCAGGATTTTCTTTTACAACATCATGAAGAGTTGTAAGTTTCATATCTTTAAATTTTTCAGTTAAGAACTTTTCAAGTTCTTTCATAGACTTTAATTTAAAATCTGAAATTTCAGGAGGTGGTTGAATATTAGGACAGGCAGAATCCTGTTCCTTCTCCTTTTCTTTTAAAGAAGCATTTGAATTTAAAGAAAGATTAGGGTTAATAGTTTTTAAAACTAAATCCACCCTTTCACTCAGAGAAGTTAAATGTTCTCCGAGAACATTAATAAACAGATTAGTATAATTCTGTTGTTCAATCATCTTGTTAATTTGTTTACAGGTTACTGGTAGAGTTTCATCTTCCAGTAGTTTCGCAAAAGCTAGGAAACTATGATTTCCTTTTTCAATTTGAAAAGACTGTTGCGGAGGATAGACTTGTTGTAAATTCCTCCCTGTCGAAAGTTTATAATTCCTTTCTAATACTGAAATATATTGTTCCACATATTTAGAAACAAACCATGGAACAAAAGGAATTGGAGTATTGTGTTTTTCACAATCTTTATAAAATTCATTTTGAATAGAAGTTTTCTCAGTTGAAGAGAAGTTTGTAAAAAACCAATTTTTAAAAGGTTCCCATCTGGGTAAATTGAATTCAGTTTTAATCTTTTGCCTAGCCGGAGAGCCAGGGCTAAAATCAATTTGACTTGAATTCATTAATAACGAAATTCCATTTCTGATGCAGTTATATCTGCTTCAGTTGGAGTATGTGTAACTCCTTTGACAATATTATCAAAATCTTTATTTATTCGAAGTTCATCAATATGATCTTCTGGAATTGTTTCAAAAGATTTTTGTATTCTGCTTTTAGCAGAGGTCGACATCCTTGATGGAGTATCAACTACATAATCAATAGGTGATATAAAAGATCTTAAAGAAGAAGACTTAGTAAGTCTTGAAGAAGATCCTATAAAATCGTTGTTATTATCAAACTGCATTTTTACCAAACCTTCAGGAGTTTGGATAACATCTATTAAATTATTTTGAATAACAGGTTGTGAGGGTACAGCCTGTTTAATTGTCCAATTTTCAGGAAAATCTATTTCTTCCCATTTAATAGATCTACGAGTAGTAATTTTAGATTTGCTAAAATTAGTCTCAATTAAAATAGTTTCATTTAAAGGTTTATCAACCCTTCGACAATGAGGATTTAAAGTAAACAAAGGTTTATAATAAATCCTGTAACAGATACAGATTGTTTCTGTACCAGAAATATAATTATAACCATTAGTTTTAACATTTAATGTTAAAGAATCTAAAATATTAATATCCGATAAAGACAATTGTAAATTCGGATAAACATCAAAATAAACTGGACCATGGGCTAAACTAGACTGTATAATTCCGATTAAGGATTTTTTCCAGTCTAAGTTTCTACCATCTCTAAGAGACGCCTATAAAGCTCTCGTAGTCCTTCTAAGGTTAAAGGTTTAAAAGCAATTTGCACTAAACCAATATGTAAAAATTTGTAAAGGTTTTTATAAACAGCAATATCTTTCTCACTGAGTAGTTTTATTACTAACTCATCATTATCAAGTGAGATAGATTCTTCAGTAGTTTTAACTACCTGTTTTAAACCCAATTTTTCAAAAGTACCTAACTGGTAAATAACCTTAGGCTCGATTCTTGGAATCGTCCATTTATTTAATAAATCTAAATTCTGGGAATATCAAATTCCTCACTTCTACTGTTTTTAACAGTATCTTTCCTTCTTATCATGTTTATCATGATCATAAAACAGTTCGTGTTAAGACTCAATCTTAAATCATGCCCTTACTGTAAACTGGCTCTGATACATACATATATATATATATATATATATATATATATATATATATATATATATATATATATATGTGTGTGTGTGTGTGTGTGTGTGTACTCAAGGAAAGGGGATGAATAAGAAATGATAATCTTTCTCTCTTTTCATTAGTCTTTCTACTATTTTTATAACACGTTATCCGCACGATAGTGCTCAACCAAGTAACGGACCAAAATTGTGTCCAACTATATCTCTACTCAATTAGCTAACGACCGACTCTTGAGTTGCTAATCAGGTCCCAAACGAGCTACGTAAACTTCGGTTTGTTGTCCAGGGAATATATACTATTTTCCTCACAATTGGTTAATATATGTACAACTCATCTAGTCATCTTGCATGTATACGTTTTTAGATGTTACTAATTTGAGTTTATCTCTTTTGTTAGTAACGTATTGTCATCATTTCATCACTTAATCATCATTAATCATCAATACGTTTTGTTTTCTGCAAATCATATTCCTATTATTATTACCTTTTCAAACACCATTATGGCTTGTTATTCAACCATATATTCATGCATTTAAAAGTATGTAACTCATCCATTGCATTATAATGAGTTGCACACTATAAATAGCATAACATACATAATGTATTTCACACCCTCATTTACACATTACCTATCATCTTTCTTGTTTACTGATAACTTTTGTCTCTTTTAGCATCATTACTCTTTTTCCAAGCAATTTGAGGTGAGTCTTTCTTATTATACCACCTAACTACATTTCTTTTATATAGTAATGGCCAAGACTCCAAGTACGAGTCAAGACTCAAAACCTTATGGTTATTTTTTTTTCAATAAAATCTCTCTGCTACTATCAACTAAACTAAAAGAAAAACTCATCATTGTTTTTCCAACTACTAGTAGTCTAGTACTATACGCAAAAACATTTTCACTACAACAAATACTTATATTTCCAATTTGATTACTTTACAAAACAAAACTCTGTTTCATTATTGTCACATTCTCTATTATTTTCTATGTAGCCAAACATGTTTCTCTTCCTTTAAATCTATTTAATATTTTGTAGTCAGATTATGTTACATTTGATTTCACTAATACTATTACTTCTTTTGTATAGTCATGGCAAATTTTAGCAATCTCGAATTTGTGGCACTTGACATCACTGGAAAGAACTACTTGTCATGGGTTCTTGATGCTGAAATTCATCTTGATGCTAAGGGTCTAGGAGACACAATAAAAGGTGGAAATGCTACATCAAGCCAAGACAAAGCTAAGGCGATATTTTTCATCGCCATCATCTTGATGAAGGGCTAAAAACCGAATACCTAACTGTCAAAGATCATGCAGATCTTTGGACAAATCTCAAAGAAAGGTATGATCACCTAAAAACAGTGATACTACCAAAAGCCCAGTATGATTGGCTTCACTTGCGTCTGCAAGACTTTAAATGTGTGAACGATTTTAACTCGAAAATGTTCAAAATCACATCAAAATTAAAGTTGTGTGGTGAAGAAATCACCGATAATGATATGCTAGAAAAGGTATACACTACTTTTCATACTTCTAATGTGCTCCTGCAGCAGCAATACCCTGAAAAAAGGTTTATGAAATACTCCGAGTTGATCTCGTGTCTCCTAGTAGCTGAACAAAATAATGAGCTCCTAATGAAAAATCATGAATCACGTCCAACTGGTGCTAAACCATTCCCTGAAGCGAATGTGACATCTTTTAACATTGGAAGTAATTCCAATCATGGTGGACGTGGCCGTGGCCGTGGACGTGGGTATGGACATGGACGTGGATTTCGTCCAAATAATGCTTTTCAAAATACAAATCACCACAAGAAGTTTGAAAATCTCAAAGGTGGAATTGGCAAAGGGAAAAACCATGATGAAAAGTGTTATAGATGTGGTATGACTAACCATTGGTCACGTACATGTCGTACTCCTAAATATCTTGTGGAACTCTACCAAGCTTCACTCAAAGAAAATAACAAACGAAAAAATATTGAAGCTAACTTCGTTGAAGATGACATCAATGATAATGTTCATGGTCAATACGACACCACTCATTTGGATGTGTCAGATTTCTTTGTCAACCATAAAGGTAGAAGTGATTTGTCTGAATTCGTTGTCCATCCTACAAAAGGAGACAAGTGATGCTATGATCGGTGATGGAAGTACACAAGTTTAAGTTGTTTGTTTCTTATAGTTCCTTTAAAGTATTTTAGGATTTGAATTTTCTAGTTGCTCAATAATCAATTCTTAGGATTTGCATTTCAAATGCATCCTAAGATAAATCTCTAGAAGAGATTGATAAAACTCTAAACGAGTCACACGACAATACAAAAGAGATTCAAGTACCTGAAATTGTTCAAAATAAAGAGATCTCGATAAATTATGTCGTGAATGGAAAGACATGGAACCGAAATGAAATCGACGTCGATGAGATATTTTCATATAATGTAGCATGTGACATTATGGAACAAAATGAGGATCTTGAACCTACTTCTATAAAAGAATGTAGTCGTAGATAAGATTGGCAAAAATGGAAAGAGGCAATTACTGCAGAATTGAACTCTCTTGGAAAACGTGAAGTTTTTGGACCTGTAGTCTGTACACCAAATGGTGTAAAACCCGTTGGATACAAATGGATATTTGTGCGTAAAAGAAATGAGAAAAATGAAGTTGCAAGATATAAAGCAAGACTTGTCGCACAAGGTTTTACTCAAAGACCAGGGATTGATTATGAAGAGATGTATTCTCCTGTGATGGATGCGATTACATTTCGTTATCTAATGAGTCTGGCTACACATGAGAAACTTGAAATGCGTCTTATGGATGTTGTTACAGCCTATTTATATGGCTCACTGGATAATGATATATACATGAAAATTCCTGAAGGATTCAAAGTGCCCGCAGCACAATTCCGAGATAGTTATTCAATTAAATTGAATAAATCCTTATATGGATTAAAACAATCGGGGTGAATGTGGTCAATTGTTTGAGCACATTTTTGAAAAATGAAGGTTACACAAATGATCCTATATGTCCATGTGTTTTTATTAAACGATCAGGATCAAAATTTGTCATTATTGCATTTTATGTCGATGACTTGAATATTATTGGAACTCCTGAAGAGTTAGCCAAAACGGTTGAATGTTTAAAGAATGAATTTGAAATGAAAGACCTTGGAAGAATAATGTATTGTTTGGGTCTATAAATCGAGCACTTAGCAAAATGGAACGCTTATCCACCAGTCCAATTATTTGGAAAGACTGTTGAAACGATTTTATATGGATAAAGCTCATCCAATAAATACCCCCATGGTTGTAAGGTTGCTAGATGTGAAAAGAGATCCATTTAGACCTCGTGAAGATGATAAAGAACTTCTTGGTCCCGAAGTACCATATCTTAGTGCTATTGGTGCACTAATGTACCTTGCTAACAATACACGACCTGATATAGCTTTTGCCGTTAATTTACTAGCAAGATATAGTTCTTCTCCAACTTGAAGACATTGGAATGGTGTTAAACAAGTAATGCGATACTTACGAGGTACAATGGATATGGGCTTGTATTATCCAAAATCTAGCAATTCGGAATTAATTGGATATGCCGATGCGGGATATTTATTTGATCCACACAAAGCTCGCTCTCAAACAAGTTATCTGTTTACATGTGGTGGTACAGCCATTTCATGGCGTTCTGTTAAGCAAACTCTATCTGCTACTTCTTCTAACCATGCAGAAATTTTAGCCATTCATGAAGCAAGTCGTGAGTGTGTTTTGTTAAGATCTTTAACTGGACATGTTAGAGATATGTGTGGTCTTACATTCAAGAAAGAAGTTCCAACTGTGCTATATAAGGATAATGCGGCTTGCATAGCTCAACTAAAGGGAGGCTTCATCAAAGGCGACCGGACAAAACATATATCACCAAAGTTTTTCTTCACCCATGATCTACAAAAAGAGGGCTCCATCCAAGTTCAACAGATTCATTCAATAGATAACTTGGCGGACTTGTTCACCAAATCACTTCCATCATCATCATTTGAGAAATTAGTTCGAAAGATTGGAATTCGACGACTTAAGGAAGTAATGTGATATTTTTATCAGGGGAGTAGGATACACACTGCACTCTTTTTCCCTTAGCTATCATATTCATTTAAGGGAAGTGTTATGTATAAATGAATATATCTCCACTACTCAAATACACCACTACACCCACTACTCCCATTATCTCCTATCATTATTATAGTCTTTTATTTCTACCTATCTACTTGTATATATATATATATATATATATATATATATATATATATATATATATATATATATATATATATATATATGATAGATTGTACTCAAGGAAAGGGGATGAATAAGAAATGATAATCTTTCTCTCTTTTCATTAGTCCTTCTACTATTTTTATAACAGTTCTACTATTTTGAGTATGCTACTAGGTTTGAAAATTGAAAGTAATTAAACAATAGTATAAATAAGGAAAACATAAACTGCAGGGAAAACATAAATTGCGCTTCAGGAATTATGTACCTTTCCAGGGTAAACGAGCTTGCTTTCGATTCATAAACCGCATTACTCAGTTTGCTGATTTTCATGCTACCGTGGCAAATTCCTGGAGACGCTCAGGTCCTCCCTCTCCCCAACAGTGTTTATGGACCAAACTGAAGAGGTTGCAGCCGGTTTTGCGGAGTCTAAATAAACGTGTCCGTGGGGCTGACCAGAGGATTTCTCAGCTGCGTGAATAGCTCCATAATAGGCAGGAGGAGTTGCGCCAAGACAGGTTCAATTCTGTGTTGATCCGCCAAGTGAGAGAGGATGCTATTGAACTGGAAAAATGGATTGATATTGATGAACAGATTATGCGCCAAAAATCAAAGATTGATTGGATACAATTGGGGGATGGTAATACCTCCATGCCCAGGTAAAGGAAAAGAATTGACGTGCTGGCATTCGTAGACTGGAAACAGAAGATGGACATATACTCACCCGCGAAACAGAGATTGAGGCGGAAGTCGTGGAGTTTTACTCACAATTGGTTGGTCAGACAACTTCGAGACGTGCCGGGATTGATATAGGAGCAATTCGGTTGGGGAATCGGTTAAGCCACCGGGATAGGGAGGTGCTGGTGCAGCCCATTACTCGACTTGAAATTGATAGAGCATTAAAAGATATTGGTGATTTGAAGGCTCCGGGGATTGACGGATTCAATGCGTATTTCTTTAAGAAGGCATGGCATATGATTGGTAAAATTGTATATGAAGCGGTATGGGATTTCTTCAATTCCTCCATAATGTATTCGGCATTAAATTGCACTTTAGTCACCTTGATTCCAAAGACCCCGGAGGCAACAAAGGTTAGGGACATGCGTCCTATTGCGTGTTGGACTACGGTTTATAAAATTATATCTAAGATACTCACGGCACGACTGGGGAAGGTGATAAATAGTATTGTGGATGAAAGCCAATCTGCTTTCTTACCGGGGAAGGTTATTCAAGATAATATATTACTTGCTCAGGAGCTTGTCAAGGGGTACAACCGAAAAGGTATATCGCCTAGGTGTATGATACAAATGGATATGCATAAGGCTTATGACACTGTGGAATGGGGAGCATTGGAGGTAATTATGAAGGAACTGGGTTTACCAGCTCAGTTCGTGAGATGGATTATGTGCTGTGTGACGACGGTTTCCTATAAGTATTCTATCAATGGGATGTCGTCAAAGCTTTTAAAAGCACGTAGAGGATTACGCAAGGAGATCCTTTATCCCCATATCCTTTTGTGTTAATTATGGAGTATCTTCATCGATGCCTGCAGAAATTAAGAGATATGCAAGACTTTAATTTCCATCCGAAGTGTGAAAGACTACATATAATAAATCTTTGTTTTGCGGATGACTTAATGCTCTTTATGCGAGGAGATGTGAAATCGGTGCAATTAATGATGGCTCAATTTCGGCACTTCTCTGATGCTACAGGATTGCGAGCTAACATGACAAAGACCAAAGTGTATTGCGGAGGGATGACCACTGCGGTAAGGCAGCAAATTCTTGCTGACACGGGCTTTGGTGCGGGCAGCCTACCAGTTCGGTACCTCGGTGTGCCCTTATCCCACAAGAAACTCACGGTACATTACTATCAACCTCTCATAAATCAAATTTTGGGTAGAATGCAACATTGGACAACTAGAATCTTGAGCTATGCCGGTCGGGAACAACTAATAAGGAGTGTTATTACTTCCATCACGTCTTATTGGTTATAGGTTTTCCCTTTCCCGAAAAAAGTCCTAGATCATATTCAACGTATCTGTCTCAGCTTTCTCTGGAGTGGGAAGGATGGTAATTATCGGAAATCCTTGGTGTCATGGCACCAAGTTTGCAGCCCCAGAAGCTATGGTGGATTGAATATCATCTCTTTGTCGGACTGGAATAAAGCGCTTATTTGCAAGCTTCTGTGGAAGATTCAAATCAATGTGGACTCACTATGGGTTAGATGGATTCATAGCTATTACATTAAACACCAACCGGTGGATGAGTGGATGGTACCTAATTGTAGCTCCTCGATCATTAAAGCTATAATTAAGGTGCGGGAGTTTATATAGGGCACACAGGAATGGCAAGCGCAAATGGTTGCGAGCATATTTTCGGTTCGCAAGATTTATCAAACCTTTAGAGGATGCCCGGAAAAGATTGAATGGCGTGACCTGGTTGCTAGGAATCCAGCTAGACCGAAGGCGAGATTTATCCTCTGGCTGGCTCTCCATCGTCGACTAGCCACTAAGGATCAACTGGCCTTCTTTGGCATAGTAATGGATGGGAATTGTGATTTTTGTGGTGGTGTGGAAACTATCAATCACCTATTTTTTGAATGTCCCATCACTTATGAGATTATACAGAAGGGATTGCAATGGATGAGAATTGCGCATCCTCGACTTGTCAACTGGCAGCAGCTACTTGTATGGCTCAAGATAAAATCTCGGGGCAAAGGGTGCAAAGCATATGTTTTTCGTGCATTGATAGCAGAAATGGTTTATCACATATGGAGGGCAAGGAACGAGAAGATATTCCAGCACAGGAGCGACACTACCCTGAATCATATTCGGTCGATCATCCAGGCCGTCTCATTGCGTTGCAGAACTGGCAAAGTGGCTGAATTAATTACGCATTTTCACTTGGACTTTTAGATTGTTTTGACTTGTTATGTTTTAGTAGCTACTAGTTTTGGGCTTGGACGGTTTGTCAGCCTCTAAATGTACGAACACTGTTTGGAAGTAATAAGACATGTTCTTTCGTTCCAAAAAAAAAAAGGAAAACATTATCATATAACATTATGCTGACGTAGCGTGTTACGCTAGTAGTATAATAATTCACAAAGTTTCACTAAGTTTGTAATTCAATTTAAATCTCATACGTTGATCTTACTTATTCAATTTGAATATAGTGCGTACATGTGTCATTGTTTAAGCAGAAGGTGCAGGGTTCGAATCCTATTGGCGTAAGTTTCTCCCTTTTATTTATTATTTTTAAATATTTTCTCATTTTTCAATCACATATTCATTGGTTTATATAAAATCCCTTTACACACATAGTAGTGTGTTACGTAAATGCTAGTAACAAATAGAAGGAAAACATAAATTAATCAAGAAAATCAAAGTAGTCAACTTAATAGTTTACATGGAAAACAGATAAATCTCCAACGTCGAGTAGAGTTGAGGTTCGGCGACTGCAAACAAAAGAAAATTGCATACTGTGTTGAGGGTGAAATTCGTCCTAGGCTAAGAAAAGCGAATTAGACCTCTTCTTGGTCGGTTTGCCTCGGACAAACCGGATGGTGGTTTAACCCAAGCCTCAGATCTATTTAGAGAAAGTAGTTGAAGAGTAATAAATGATTTACCTTTAAGAAGAAGTAAATGAGGCATATATATATATATATATATATATATATATATATATATATATATATATATATATATATACATACATAGACATATATAAGTGGCATATTGGAGTTTTGCAATTGAGTATGCAATTTAAGTTAAATTGGACCCATTTATAATATATATTTAATTACAAAAAACCAATATGTTTTATTCATTCTAATTCTAAGCCCTAATGAAACTCCAACAAAATCAATTCACCATTAAAAAAAGGGCGAAATACATAAGTACCCCTTAAATTTGGGCTAATTACATATTCAACCCCGGATTGGCAACAATTACATCAAAGTCCAAAACCTATTTTCTGAGTTGACCAACTAAAAATTAAATGGAAAAGAATAATTGGACTTAATTACAATTTACAAGTTTCATTTTACTACACATTGGACACAAATGTTTTATAACTTACAAAAATAACCTAAACTATTTTTAAATAACCCCCATAATTTTATAATTCATATAATTAACCCACAAAACATTTTTTATTTAGAAAAACAAAAAAAAAATTCCTTCCCTCACCACCTTGCCGGAGCTCCGGCAAAGTTCCTGAAGTCTCGATATGGGTTCTCGCTCGGAGCTTCCATGAAGCTCGTGATAGAGCTTACGCCATGGAAGCTCTGTCAGAGAACTTCCATGGCGGAAGCTCTGTTAGAGCCTCCATTAATGGAAGCTCTGTCATAGAGCTTCATTGAAGTTCTGTTAGAGCTCAAAGCTTCCATGGCGAAAGCTAGGAACTGGAGCTTCCCGCTCCAGATCTGGAGTGGGAAGCTCCATACCGGGAATTCCCACGGAATTCTCCGGTTCCGAGATGTGGTGGCGAGTGGTGGTGGTGGTGATGAAGGTTGGAGGTGGGGGGGGGGGGGGGGAAGAAGGTGATGGTGTGGTGGGGAAGAAGGAGGATGAAAGAGGGTAAGAAGTTTAATAAGTAAAACATTAGGGAATTTAGTTATAAGAAATTTAAACTGTTGGGGCTTACTTTGCAATTAAATAAAATTAATATGATTATGAAATTATAAAGAAAAGATAAAATAGAAGGAAAAGTTGACTTTTGGGGGCATATGTAATTCTCAAATTAGGCCTTTGTTAATTTTGGACTAATCTGTATTAGTCGTCAATCTCGGGATGAATGTGAAAATGGGGCATATTTAAGGGGTGGTTTTTGTAATTTTCCCTTAAAAAAACACAATTTGTCTTCAACAATTAAATTTCAAGCCCTAAGTCAACCCCAACAGAATCAATTCATCATTAAAACACTCAATATGTCTTCTCAAATTAAATTAAAATCCCTAATTTAACCACCTCAAAATCAGTTCATTATAAAAAAAAAAAAGAAAAACAACAACAACGATGACCAATATTTCTTCTCCATCTTCTTTAATTAAATTGAAACAGATCAATGCACACCAACCCAAAGCCTAATTCAACTCGAAAAAAGACAATTCATTACAGAAACAATGATAGTACTTACCTTCATATAGTTTTTGTATTATTTGTAACTAAATGCCACAATAACATGAGTAGCATATCCGCACGTTCTAGTTTATAGATTGGATGGGAGACCAATTTCCATAAATTCAAGGCTCATGTCCTTTGAAGACATGCATCCCGGGATTTCAGGGAATGGAATCACTGGTCCAGGCTTGGACCTGCTGAGGAATAACGCTTGGAGGTCGGCCTATGCTCTTGACGTCTCCCCAGGTTAGAAGTAATATGGACCTCGGATTTAGCCTTGTAGGTCTATTTGTTCAAGTTTAGATTTTGATGAGCAAATTAGTCTTAGCAAGTGATTAGTATTCTTAGTCCTTATGAATAATTTAGTTTGGACATTGTAAAAGATGAGCATACTTGACTGATAGTTAGTGACTTGTACAAGTGTTAGATTTTTAAGAGCATGTGATGTGCACTCAGATATTTTGTTTTTCGTTGTAGAACCTGTAATCCCTAAAATACAATCAAGATTAAATTTATAAGTCGAAAGTCCTCAAATCCATGTTTATAGCGGAAAGTTGACTCGGGATGTCGTTCTCCACGGACACTTAGCATAGGAACAAGCAAATAACGTTTGTAAATTGTATGCAGAAAAGTAAACAGATTGATCGCAGACAAATTAATTAAATCACAGTAAACTCTAATTGCTTTGATGTATTCGATGGTGTGAAGGGTAAAGGATCCCCGACCTTCCTCTGCTATGCTACTCCCAACTACTTAGAATCAAACAACGTACTAGCCGTCTACAAGTAGCAAAGAAACATGCAAAAAAGATTAAGTCGTAGTTAATCCAGACACCTTCACTTACCAACAATGTGTTGTGTCACTCAACACACTATCTCGTCACGTTTTCAGAAAAAATCACATAGGATAATGTATAATCCGTTACCAAGTCGTAGTCAGTAAGGATTTCCCACAGAAAGAGTCGGACGAATAAAGAACAAGCACGGATTACGTTTTAAAACTAATTCATTAATATATCACGGTATATAAGGAAGTAGCAAAAGTAGAGTTACGGCGGTTCGCCTTTACAAAAGAAAGTTAGCTACTCATAGTAATCTAATACAAAAATTGAAATCTAGAGAAGAAAGGAAGAAGAATCTTAGTCTCTGATGTCTTCGTGCTGCTGCTTCTAGGGTTTCCTCCTTCTGGGTGCCTGACGGCCCGCGGTTTTGGGGTTTCACTTCCCCGTGGACTGGTTCTCTCTCAGGAGAGCTGCTTTGTGAGCGGTGTAGAATTATGAGACCCCTGAGGGTTTATTTATACTGAAAATCTTGAGCTCTGGCCGCCATTCATCATAAGGAAGGTTTAGAAAGGCGGGCCCTAGCCTAACAGGCCAGGAAAATGGCCCAGGAAGATTTCAGACCCTTCACTGCGGTCCCATGTGGACCGCAGAGAGCTCCATCTTCGATTTCTGCAGATTCGAATCTGTTTTCTTCATTCTTCGATTCTGGGCTTCGTAACTTCGTTTTCTCGAAAAGTGGTATTCTACACAGTTGTTGCATCTTCAATTATCTTCGCATTGGTTGGTTGTATGACATGTTTTGACTCCTCGAACTCTGTGCAACGATCAATCCGGCATATTCGCATAACTTTCTCGATTTCGCACAATTATGCCGTTTTCGTGCCTGAAATCGTGCAATTCCTCAAAAATGCGATCATGACCTACATAAAATATGTGAAGTTGGTAATTGACCATAAAACATTACAAATATTGCATCTAAGGCAAAAAAACGAGGGTCTAAAAGCATGCTATATCACACATTTCATTGTCACATCAACATGTAATTATTATTTTTGTTCGAACCTACTCAAGACCTACGCATTAACATTTCGACCAGACGATGCTGAGAAGACAAGTCACTGAAGACTTAGTGTATTTGAATAAGTTATCTAAGAAATCGAGGACAAACTTTCACTTTCTTGAGGCAAACTTGAAGCCAACCCTTCACCACGAAGGACTTAAAGAAGACATAGCCACACTTGTCTACGCGATTATATAATGCCACTACATAGATGTTGGGAGAGTTATTATGGAGGGGATGGGCGGTAAAAAAAGCAAAGAGGAACTTACAGTTTCCCGGCTTGATCACATCCATTTGCAAAGAGAACGGGGTGCCTACTAGCGAGCCGGGATATGCTTCGATATACTAGGAGAATATCTAGGGATATCCGCGCTACGAGTATCCACCATATTATCCACCACCACAGCTTTACCCACCACCCGGAGTTGATCCATCGCAATACTATCAAGGCTACCAAGGCTACTATCCTCCACCGCCTCCTGGAGGATCCTCCCGATGAAGCACCACTAAATGGAAGCACAGTGCCGAGAGGGAAGTATCTTTTCTTTTTCTTCTTTATTTTCCTAGTTCCTTTTACTTGCTTTTGACTAGGTTTGGCGGAGGATTTGATTTGATAACTATTTGCTAACTACTTGGCATGTAATATGATTTGTAACTTTTAATTACTTTCCTACTCTATTTGTCGCAATTTACTTTACGCCTAGATTGAAGTTTACCTTGTACGTCTAGGGTTACTTGCTTTTGTGAAAAGAAGGAAAATCTGTGATATGATATTTGGTATAAAGTATGACTAGATAAGCGCAATAGTTTTGTTTTCGTGCTCTCACTGCTTACACGATTGATGCTCTGACTTACCTTGACCCATGCTGCTTTGATGAGTATGTGAGCTTGCTGCACCAATAGAAAGTCATGTATATACATGTGTGAATACTACTATCCATGAGTCTTTCATTAACCCCTCTGAAAGCTTTTTGAGCCTTTTTTATGAAACTCCACCAAAAATATCCCATACATGCTTCACTCAAGCGGTAATCCTTTTCAACCGCTAAGCTTACAACGAAGAAAAACGGAACAAGTTCCAAAGAATGGCGGAGAATTATGATTTCATCATGATTGAGAAATTAGTTTGGGAAAAGTAGAGAAAACCCCAACCTGTGATCGAGAAATTCGTTTGGGGGAGACGTGAAAGAGAAGCATCATTGAAAGGTAACCATTGTTGGCCCTACTTTTATATTTTTTGTTACTAAAAATCACTAGGCACTTGCTCCAAAAAAGAAAAAAGAAAAAAGGCATACCAAATAAAAAAATGGCAAGGTACTAGAAAAGTCTCAGAGTGGATCCATGGTCCTTGTGATCACCGTTATTCGTGTACGGCAAGTTATAGATACTACCCACATACCGGCGTGTCCCTAAAAAGCTACATGTCCGTGAGAGTTGATGGCATGTATACCAAACCAGCACACACAAAAGTGCGAAATTTCGGTAAAATAGACACTACCAAAAAATTGAGACTAAAAGAGCTCAATGATGGCCAACCAAACCATATGAGTCGGTAAAACGATTGCAAAAGTAGTATGTCAAAAAGAAGAGAAAAAGAAAAAATAAAGGAGCAAGTATTCTATGTGTGAAGTAACTAGCAAAGCGTTTATGATGATGAAGAAGGAAATGAAGAAACGTCATTAGAAGAAGACGAAGTTGAAAGAAGGAACTCGGTGTCCGAAAGGATAAGTCCCCATGATGTTACTTTTTGATGATACTTAGCCAATTTTCTTCTATATTATCCTACCTACTTTACTTGCTGAGCCAACCTGAGTACTACTTTGATTTCTGTCTTGACTTGTGGGAGCAGGATTGCACAACGTTGCAGCGAGGTGATGAACTTATTATATGCCTTGAAGGACATTGCGTTACATTTGTAACTACTGGTTGTAGTGAGTATTACTTGCTTGTTATTTGTTTGTTGTGTAGTCATAGAGGTCTGAGTTGAGATTAAGTGAGTTAGTGGAATACGAAACCTTAAAGATTAGTTGCTATCTTACTCACGGTTTATGCTTTTTACTCATTTCATAGTAACTTCTTAATTATCATTATTACCTTGCTCGAGGATGAGCAAGAAACTGATTTGGGGGTGTGATGTGAGTCATGTGACCATGAAATGTGCGATTTTGCCTACTTTTATACCCTCATTTTTTTGCCCAAGATTCAATATTTATATCATATTATGGTCAATTACCAACTTCTTGTGTATTTTGTAGGGCATGATCGTGTTTTCGAAGAATTGCACCATTTTCAGTGCCAAAACGTCATATTTGTGCGAAATCGAGGAAAAAAAAGGAAATACGTTGATTTGCCCATACACGGAGTTCAAGGTGTCCAATAAATGCATGTGACCTACCGTTGCGAAGATTATTGCAAAGGAAAAATTACACCTGCTCCCCCTGAAAAATACACGTATTTAAAAAAAGTCCCTGGTATTTGAACAATAACACATTAATCCCCACAATTCTTAAACAATTACGAATTGGTAATTGCATTTTGAAATGGCCAAACACATCCTTATATGATAAATACAAATTTGACTCTAACTTACAATAAATTCAATATTTACCTCGAAAGTATATTTTATTTTCCAAATTGAGATGCATAAGTTGCACATGTCAATTTTCAACTTACTAACCGCTAACTTTCAACTTTTCATGTCCCTAAAATTACTTAAAAAATATAGAAGCATTTTTAAAAGAAGAGAAAATGAAATGACAAATTTTATCTTAAAAAAACCAAGAAAAAATTTAAAATTTTGTTAACATGACATTATGTTTATTTTCTTTAGGTTATGAGAAAGAAAAACACATTATTCGTTCGAGCAATTTTTTTTTTTTTTTTGTAATTTAACTTGGATGGATTAATTCATAAAGCCAGATAATTGAAAAACTTGAACCACTTATCGAGTAATTATTTAGTAAACTCTGATACATTCAGTTAGTTATATTTTAGCCTTTGCCTCTTTGAAACAATACATTATAACCCTTCATGTACTCAAAGGAAAATGAAGCTATAAAATAATTGGTAGCTGATATTAACAAAAAATAGTTATTATTTTAGTTGTAAAATTAATAACCATAAAATATTTATTTTTTATAATACAAAATTAAGAAATTATTGGCTATTCTTTTGTTTTACTGATGATTTACTTTATTTAAGTTTAAAAGATTAACAAATAATTGGTTAAGCTCAAAAAGAGAATAATCATCTCTTTTTCTTAAACTAAACATTATTATCACTGTCCACATAACTTTTCTTTTAAAAACAAAAAAAATTAAAAATACGAAACATAAAAATTAATTGCGGTGTTACATGTACAATCCATAAGTTTCACTTACTACTAACAAACGAAAATAATGTTTTTAACAAAATATTAAAAAATAAATAATGTTGAAAAATAAAGAATTTAAGTTAATTTAATTAAGATGTGAGTTATACTTATGCAAAATAGGAAATTAAGACCATGTTTGGGAGGTGAACTTAGAAAGTGAAAAATGGATCAATCTGTTATTGTTCAAATTTCGGGGACTAATGTGTAATAAGGCACTTTTGTAGGGAGTCTATATGAAATTTGCCCGAAAATGCCAAAACATTGTAAAAGACCACTTTTCAAGAAAAGCGGAGTTAAGCGAAAATCAACCATGAGGCAAACGACCAACACAAGCCTAGTGACCGTAGTGGGTAGGTGACCGCATGATGGACGTCTTTGAACCTTCCGGAAGGCTTGTCTCGATGACGTCGCTAAAAGGCCGCATTCTAAACCTTTCTTATTCACTATGGGCGGCTGAAGCACGAAATTTCAGTATAAATAAGTGTGTTGGGGTCTCATAATCACTCACCGGCAATCAAAAGCAGCTCTCTTGAGAGAGAACCAGTCATCGGGGAAGTGAAACCCCAAAAACAGAAAAACCCTGGCCGTCAGCAACCTGGAGAAGAAAACCCTAGCGGTCAAGAACGAAGACATCAAGACTAAACTTTTCTCTTCTCTTATTTTCGAATATTTGTTGCGTTCTGTTTACTGTAATTATGAGTAGCTAAACATTTTCGTTAAGGCGAACCGCTGAAATTGTGCCTAGTACTTCTTTATGTACCGTGATACATTAATGAATTGATTTTTTTAACATAATTCGTATTCGTACAATCTCTATTCGTCCGGCTCTCTTTATTTATTATAGAGGTACTTAGGCTTCCTTTAGGTTGGAAGAGGCGGTTGAGATATTTGAATTTATTCTTTTATCTTGTCTGAAAACGTGACGTGGTGTGTTGTTGAGTGACACAACAATTTCATTGGCATAGTGAGGCTGTTCTAGATTAACCGCGACTTGATAAAGGGGTGTTTCACCAATTTCATTGGTATCCTTGCTGCCGATAAGGGCGAATACGTTGTCTTTTAATCAATTAGTTGGAAGTAGTACTGTTAGAAGGAAAGTTGGGTATAATTTGCACATTTTAATCATTGATCACAAAACCGTTTTATTGAATGCTCAAGAATTCAATTGCTTTTAAAATCTTTTTGTCTACTGTTTGCGTACTAAAATACAATCATTATTTGCTTGTTCCTATGCTAAGTGTACGTGGAGAACGACATCCCGAGTCAACTTTATGCTAATCTGCGGATTTATAGGCTTCCGACTTAATATAAATTTAAATCTTTGCGTGTATTGGAAATTACAGGAGTACAACGATCATTAAATTCCTAAATACACCTCAGTGTGGAAATCTGATTGCAATTTCATCAATTTGTACTATAAGTGAAGGTTGTAGGCCTTTCGGAGATCTCAATCAATCAAGTTGATGAATTGGGGGGCACCAGCGACCTGCAAGGCAACAAGAGCAAACCTAGAGACGTGAGGTTCCAAGGTGACACCGGTGTGGTGCCGACCGAAGGGACTCCGACGCTCAAGTCAGTAAACTAGAAGAAGATGTAAGAGTTGAAGGAGATAGAGGGAAGGATGATGAGAGTCGACTTATCCTGTTGAGTGGATCGGTTCGGCAATGAATGGGCCAGCACGGTGAGATGGCTAAGTGAGCTCGAGGGGAGCTAGTCGTGTCGGAAGATGGATGATGATGATGGTGGTTGAGGGTGGAAGGAGATGGGGAAGGTCGATGATGATGGTGGTTGATCGTATACAATGGTGGATGACCGTAAGTAGCTTAGAGTGTTGATCGGATAGCTTGAGAGTAATGGGCGTCGGAGAGGCGCTAGGGTTTTTAGTGAATCTTCGATGATCTTAATCTTCCTCCTTTCCTTCCTATATAGAGACTCTTCCTTTCACCCGTTGGAATCTCTCCACCCACTTCTCCCTCATTTCCGATAAGGTTGTTGGAGTTCATTTGAATGGAGTTGGACTCCTTCTCAGTCGGTTGGAAGACACTTCTTTAGTGGAGTCTTAGGCGAAATAGTTCAACCATCCATCTCGTTGACTAGTTCCATCGACTAGTATGAGTGTTGACTTGTGGATGTGGTTGAGTGATCCATGTGGGCTGGCTCGTCAACCAGCTGCATGGTTGGCAAGGTCGCTTGAACTAGATAGGTTGGCTGGAACCCGTTGGATGGTCTTCGTAGTTGGCTTAGCTAGGTGAGCCAACTAGCTAGTTAACTTCGTCGATAAATCGGATGGTTGTGAAAGGTATTGAGCTAGGTAGCTTGGTCAGTTGGCTTAGTTAGGTTAGCCATTCGATCTTTGAGACTCGACCTGCTCGTCAGATCAAGCTGCCTTAGCTCCTTCGAGGACTACCAAAGAGATGGCCTTGGCTTGTGCTTGGTTGATCAATGAGTGATGGACCTTGGGTTGAGCTAGACCAATCATGGAGGTGTATGCGTGGATCCAGAGTCGCTAGAGGCCTTCTTGATGTAAGAGCTAGAGCTAGAGCAAGACCTCATTTGTTGGTCCATTCCATTCCAGGGGTATCGAATATGGATCTTAGATGATTGCCCATCTCCATGGGTCGACCGCGGGGTGGCTAGTCTTCATCCGTCAGGTCTCATGGTCAAGATGACTTTTGGTCAAATGTATGTGGACTAGATCGCCATTAGTAAAATCGTCAAGTGACTGAAACACATTTGATTGTTCTCATGAATTGGGCTTGATAACCAATTAATGGGCCATAAACGAGGCCATATCAAACAGAATTTGGACTAAGTTACGAATTTGGACCAGAATCTGAAATTTTACCAATACAGTTTGTCCCCCACTCTCCGAGTCGAGTTTCTCGAGTGGGAGAGTAGATAATCAGTATCGCTCGAATCGTGTCGAATATTTGTCCTTAATCCAATATTTTTCACCAAGTCAATTGGCCCTCGTAAGGCCATAATTTTGACTAAATAAAATAGTCGATAATTTTGATAACATGGACAATAATTTAAACAATTACGACATAAATTATGTCGATAATGGACTCTTTTCGTGAGAGTTTCTGAGAAAATATGTGCTCTTTTCGTGAGAGCTCTCGTAAAAAATGTTAATTTTAATTAATTTACAAAAACACGTGCAAGCAATTAAATAAGCCGTACCCAAATTGTGCCAAAATTACTTTTACTATGCTTACTATTTGCACTCCACGTACGAACGTTCTTATGCTAATTATACTTAATTAATTAGTTAAATAAGATGGAAGTATTTCTATTGTAATTAAATGATAATGGTGCAATCAACTCAAATAGATGGATCCATGGTAGTAGTAACTAGTAAGTACTAAACGTGGAGATGGACTTACTTCATGATTACGGGCCTGACATTTGGAAAGCCCATGACTTTGACCTAGCTCACTTGTCTCCTTCTCCACCACCATTCTGAATATCGTCACATCTTCTCCAAAAGTTTTTCTCCTTTTCTTTTCATATTCGGACAGCATCAATTGCTCTCTATCTCAGTCCCGACGTTTAGTCGATCGATTTTGGAGACTGGGTAAGTTGTGAAATCGAAGTTCCGTACTCACATGTCAGTCTCGGAGAGCCGTAAGAGCGCACGGTGGCGTGACTGTGAGAGAGCTGATAAGAAGAGTGTTGTTTGTTGTTTGAAGTGTGAAGCGCATCAGAGGATGGAGAAGTCAAAGGAAAGAGGCCGCATTCTTATTGCACGGCTGAGGAGAAGTTGATTGTGAAGGTAGCTGGATCTAGTGGTTTCCGGCGAGTTGATGGGTGCAGTCACGGCGGTTCCGGTGGAGTTGCAGGTCTCTTGGACGATTTTTGTTGACTGTGGATTTGACTCGAGCGACGTTGTGCTCGTGTAGGGCCTTTTGCCGAGGCGCGGAGACGTGTAGTTCTTGTACGTGGTGTCTGCATATCGAACCAGCTGGAGCAAGTTTTTTCTTACAATAATAATTCTTGCATAAACTAAGTTCGGACTTTGGAAATGGGATGATGAAGATTTGGTCGAATTCCTTTTGCAGTGTCGGCTTAACTCAGCCTTGAATATTTGATTTTGTATGTAACTTTCTTGTATCTCGGCATCTGATTTTGGAGGTTTCCGAATGTGATCCAAGTTTCCCGATTTCCATTCTCATAGTGTTCTGCTTTTCACAGGATTTAGATTCTGATCTTTAGTATTAGAAGTTTTGGAATGTGATTTCCATTGAAGATGGAATTGTAAAACCGCTTTATCATTGTTTACAGTCGACTTGTCCCTTCTTGTCTAAGTATGGTTGTGTCGGGACTAGTTTTGTATGAGGACCATGTTTTGATCCGTTTCGTTAGTATGCAAGTATCGAGATCAACTTTTGTATGTGTCTTATAAAAAATGCATGAGCTTTCGTTTTGTTACTCAGTAAGATTGCGTGTTGTATAAACCGAGGATACTTCGTTTTGAGTTAAAAGGTTAAGTTTCTCGTAGAGAAATCCTTTGGAAGGAGGCTTAGAAGCATCGGAGATGTCTTCAGAAGACTATGGAAGTAACCTTGGAAGCTTTGGTGAATGGCTTGGAAGGAGCCTTGGAGGATGGCTTCTGGAAGCCTTGGAAGGAGCCTTGGTGGATGGCTTCTAGAAGGCTTTGAAGGAGCCTTGGAAGCCTTGGTGGATGGCTTCTGGAAGGCTTGGAAGGAGTCTTAGTAGCATCGGAAGATGTCTTCGAAAGACTATGGAAGGAGCCCTGGAAGCCTTGGTGGAAGGCTTCTGGAAGGCTTGGAAGGAGTCTTAGAAGCATCGGAAGATGTCTTCAGAAGACTTATGGAAGGAGCCTTGGAAGCCTTGGTAGAAGGCTTCTGGAAGGCTTGGAAGGAGTCTTAGAAGCATCGGAAGATGTCTTCAGAAGACTATGGAAGGAGCCTTGGAAGCCTTGGTGGGAGGCTTGGAAGGAGTCTTAGAAGCATCGGAAGATGACTTCAGAAGACTATGGAAGGAGCCTTGGAAGCCTTGGTGGAAGGCTTGGAAGGAGTCTTAGAAGCATCGGAAGATGTCTTCAGAAGACTATGGAAGGAGCCTTGGTGGAAGGCTTCTGGAAGGCTTGGAAGGAGTCTTAGAAGCATCGTAAGATGTCTTCAAAAGACTATGGAAGGAGCCTTGGAAGCCTTGGTGGAAGGCTTCTGGAAGGCTTGGAAGGAGTCTTAGAAGCATCGTAAGATGTCTTCAAAAGACTATGGAAGGAGCCTTGGAAGCCTTGGTGGGAGGCTTCTGGACGGCTTGGAAGGAGTCTTGGAAGCATCGGAAGATGTCTTCAGAAGACTATGGAAGGAGCCTTGGAAGCCTTAGTGGATGGCTTCTGGAAGGCTTGGAAGGAGTCTTAGAAGCATCGGAAGATGTCTTCAAAAGACTATGGAAGGAGCCTTGGTGGAAGGCTTCTGGAAGGCTTGAAAGGAGTCTTGGAAGCATCAGAAGATGTCTTCAGAAGACTATGGAAGGAGCCTTGGAAGCCTTAGTGGATGGCTTGGAAGGAGCATCTTTGGAGTTAGCTTGCTAGAAGCTTGTTGGCTTCCTAGGAGCCAGAGAAGAGCGTGTGGTGAGTTCGAAAAATTCTTGCTCCTTTTGAGAATTAGTTTTTGCTTCTCTTTTAGAAGAATTTGGAAGAGCATGGGAGGAGCCTTCAAAGCACTAGAGTAGGACTTCCAGTGACCTTCAGGTGTTCTTGCTCACTTTTCGGGCACTATCTTTCGTGTTTTTGTTTGGAGTTGCGTGACCTCGTGGGTCGTTTGGTATCTCATACTATATAAAGTTCAGAATGATTTTCGACTATAACACACACTATGCAAAACAATTCATTCTGAGTCTATTCACGAAATATTGTTCATGTAAATTTAACATTGCGAAGCATAGTCAGAGCACGTAATGTTTATCTAGCTAATGTGTTCATTATGTTGCAAGTCACATATATACAGACTTATTGACTAGATACTTTGGGATGACTAGTAAAGGGTCACAACGTATTCAGACATATGGGTGACTAACTAACAATGAATTGTAACATGCTCATCTGTCTTATTAGCTTATTTGAATGGTTCGTAGATGACTAACACGTGAGCAACTTGCTCGAGAGGGTGCGACTTGGTCCATTGGGTTTGTCCCCAGTTTAAGCTCTAGTCGGAGGAGTAGTGTTTGAACTATTATCGTGTTCGTCCGCCTTACGTCAAGTTTGGTCACTTGCTTGGTCGATTAGGACGTCTATGTACTCGACTGCGGTTGGTTGTACTTGGCCTATCAGACAATTCCCTTGGTGGAATTCACCCCGTGGCTTAACTGTCGATTCAGTGATGGACCCTCTTGGAGAGGGGAGGCGTTTAGCCGTCCTGCCTAGTCGGGTTAGGTGACCGACTAGCCTCAGGTCAGGTCGGTTGTTGGAAAGAAATTAATCTCAGAAGGTGACTTTGTTTCATACCTTGATATGTGGATTGAGATGGGTGCAGCATGTGGAGAGCTTTGGAGCTCTCGTATATTTACGGTGAACATGTGGATGGAGCTAAGTCTCTTTGTATGGTAGTGATCATCAATTCTGAAAGAATTGCACTCGTCTAAACCATGGAGCTGTTTTTGGCGCATCTCATGGATTAAGCAAGTGCAAGCCAATCAGAATAGATGTGAGTCCATGTGTTTTCGTTGCTCAGCCTGATGGATGGTTGGCTTTGTTGAGCAGTATGTTGTGGATGATCACTTGGAAGTAAGATGTGCCGCGTGGGCATTACTTCAATCGTATTCGTGATATGTTAGTCTGCAACATGATTGGAATCCATTCTCTTGGAGAGGTTTAGGGGGGTGGGGCGGATGACCGACCTGCCTAGCTGGGTTAGTTGACCAGCTAGCCCCTTGTCAGGTCGGCTAATTGTTGTGAGAATTCAATCTCTTAGATGAAACATGAGCATTGGTACCTTGGCTGTGGATGTTTGTTACTGTTTGTATGCGCCGGATGGAGTGGATGACCACTGCCCTATTGTTTGGACTTTATAATGGCGAGGATCCTCCTGGTTAGCCGGCGACTGCTCATGGATCGTTGTTGTCGAGGTGTTCCTACTCGTTCAGGTCCTCCTGGTTAGCCTGCAAGAACGTTGGACCCCCTTGGGGAGGGGGGCGTTAGACCGACCTGCCCAACCGGGTTAGCTAACCGGCTTGCCCCTAGTCAGATCGGTTGTTTGGAAGAGAAATCAATCTCGTCGGACGAAGTTGGACCATACCTTAGCCGTGGGTGACATGTTGCTCGTGGAGAGAAGTTTCTATGACAAGTAGGTGATCAAGTATCAACCTCTTGGATGATGTGATTGTTTGGACCCTTCCAGTTGGCTGACTATTTCACATGGATTCAGTTGTCGGGTGTTGCGACGGAATGATTAGTAGCTTGGTCGGCTGTCAGCAAGACGTTTGGGTCCTCCTGGGAAGGCTTGGGGGTGGGGCGGATGACCAGCCTGCCTAGCTGGGTTAGTTGACCAGCTAGCCCCTGGTCAGGTCAGCTAGTTGTAAAGAGGAGTTAACCTCAACATACAAATATTTGGAAGATGGGGCATTTAGAAGTGATACCTTTTCAAGTGGATAGCATTCCAACTGTTAGCTACCTGTCGTCCTTCCTTGGTTTCCAGCTTGTAGGCTCCATTGCCTACTACCTTGGTGATTTTGTAAGGACCTTCCCAATTCGGTCCAAGTTTGCCAGCTCCTGTCTCCTTGGTGTTCTGGAACACTTTACGCAGAACCCAGTCGTCTTGCTTGAAGGTTCGTACACGTATGTTCTTGTTGAAGTGTTGTGCGACCTTACATTGATAGCGGCACTCGCATCTGACCCTTTCCGAGTTCATCAACGAAGTCGAGCTCGTGTGCGATGTCGCATCGTTGAGTCATTCGTTAGCTTTGTATCTTCTTGTGGGTAATCCCACTTCTATAGGCGAGGATTGCTTCAGTTCCATATGTCATGCTAAATGGTGTTTCTCCAGTTGGGGTCCTTGGTGTAGTTCGGTAAGACCATAGGACGCCTGGAAGTTCATCTGCCCATGCACCTTTTGCTTGTTTTAGCCGTTTTGAGGTATTCATAATAGTCTTGTTGGTCGACTCTTGTCCATTTGCTTGGGGATAGCGTGGAGTGGAGAATGTAAGCTTGATCCCCATTCTTTGCGAAATCTTGAAACTCATAGCTTATGAGTAGGAGCCATTATGCATCACAATTTAGGGGACTCGTACTGCAAATCACATGTTTCCAAATGAAATTTTTTACCTCTGTGTCACGGACTTGCTTGAAGGCTTCTGCTTCCACCCACTTGGTGAAGTAATCGGTTACTGATAGCATGTACACTCGTTGGCTGGTGCGATGGTAGTTTCCTACTATGTCCATTCCCCATTTCATGAAAGGCCATGGAGCAATAGATGGGTGTAGCTTTTCTGGTGGGAGATGGCTGATGTGTGAATGTCTTTGGCATGAGTCACATCTTCTCACAAAGTTTAGAGCATCAATCCTCATAGTTGGCCAATAGTATCCGGTTGTTAGTGCTCGGTGGGCAAGACTTCTGGCTCCTGAGTGGTTGCCACATTCTCTGCATCTGACTTCGGTTAGAACATGTTGGGCTTCATTATTGGTAACGCACCTGAGTAGGGGTCCTGAATAGGATCTCCTATAGAGTTGCCCATCGAGGAGCGTGAAGCGGGCTGCCTTTGCCTTCACCCTTCTTGCCTCGCTTTTGTCTTCTGGAAGTTCTCCGTTTGACAAGAACAATGCTATTGGAGTCATCCAATTTGTCTCGGTCGTTATATCGACTACTGTCTGGTTGGCGGGCTCACCCTTCCATGTTGCAGGCCATTGTACATACACCACGGGAATGGTCATTGGCGATGTGGTTTGAATGGCGGCTCCCAGGTTGGCAAGGGCGTCCGCGTGGCTGTTGTCCGTCCTTGGAACCTGCGAAACAGAAAACTCCTCGAAGGAGGATTGCAACTCCTTGGCTAACTGTAGATAGGCAGCCATCTTGGTGTCTCTGGTTTGGTATGAGCCCTGCAATTGGTTAACTACTAATTGTGAGTCCGACTGTACCTGAATGCTTTTTATGCCCATGTCCTGAGCTAGGTTGAGGCCAGCTATAAGCGCCTCATACTCAGATTCGTTGTTGGTTGCTTTGAATCCACATCTGATAGCTCTTTGGATTGTGTCCCCTTCTGGTGAGGTTAGGACTATGCCAAGTCCGCTTCCTTTGACGTTACTAGAACCATCAACTGAGAGCTTCCACCGTAAATTGTTCTTCTCCTGCAAACAAAACAATTCTTTCTCCGCTTGACCAAATTCAGTTGGGGTGAAGTCCGCTATGAAGTCTGCAAGTGCTTGAGACTTGATGGCTGTGCGGGGTTGGAAGGAGACATCGTACTCGCTGAGCTCGACCGCCCATTTGGAGAGCCTACCAGAGACTTCGGGCTTGTGCAGGATGTTGCGTAGTGGAAAGCTGGTGAGGACAACGATTGGATGACATTGGAAGTAAGGGCGTAGCTTCCTTGCTGAGGTGACTAGTGCAAGGGCTAGCTTCTCGGTGGGTATCTAGAGTTCTGCATCTAGTAAGCACTTGCTCACGTAGTAGGCGGGAGTTGGTTTCCATCCTGTTCTGACTAGGACACCGCTTAGTCTTGAGTCGGAGGCTGAGGTAAACAAGCAGTCTCCCGACCTTGGGCTTTGATAGAGCTGGAGGCGTGGTAAGGTAACGCTTGATTTGTTGTGAGGCGTCCTCACACTCGTCATCCTTTGGAAGTCTTTGGCCTTAGTAGGGTGTCAAAAATGGTCGACACCTCTCGGAAGACTTTGGTATGAACTCTTGAGCTGCTAGCCTCGATCAATTTCGCACATCTTTAACGCACTTGGGGAGGGAATGTTAGAAATTGAGCGAATTTGATCAAGGTTAGCCTCAATACCTCTTTGCGTGACCAAATACCCAAGGAATTTCGAGAGGAGACTCCAAATGAGCATTTGGTGGTTCAACTTCATATTATACTGCGGAGGTAGAAGGCTTGGCGGAGGTGGTCGAGGTGCTGATCAGCGACCAAGGACTTAACCAGCATGTCGTCGATGTACACCTCCATGGTATCCCCCAGCATGCTAGCGAACATACGGTTGACCAGTCGCTGGTAAGTGGCTCCTGCATTCTTGAGTCCGAATGGCATGACCTTATATGAAGGTTCCTCTCTGTGTGAACATCTTCTCTTGATCTTGAGGTGCATCGATGTCTGGTTGTATCACGAGAATGCGTCCATGAAGCTTAGCGACTCGTATCTGCGGTGGCATCTACTAGCATGTCTATGTGGGGAACTAGAAAGGAATCCTTCGGGCATGCTTTGTTGAGGTCGGTGAAGTCGATGCACACTCGCCATTTGCCATTCTTCTTCTTTACTACCACAACGTTGGCTAACCAGTCTGGGTATTGTACTTCGCGGACTGATCCAATATCAATTAATTTCTGGACTTCTTCATTGATAACTTTGTTTCGCTCCGGAGCGAACTTCCTTCGTTTCTGTCATTGGTGGGTAGTGCGGTCGACTTCAAGTCTGGGTGATTACCTCTGGTCGACTCTGTCATATGCATGTGACCAAGCAAAGCAGTCATGGTGAACTTTGAGAAATGTGATCAGTTGCTCTCGTAGCTCTGGTCTCAACCTTGTCCCAATTTGAACTTTGTGATCTGGATGGTCTGGGTGAATCTGAACTTCATTGAGTTCTTCCATCCCTGGCTGGTCTGGATCGATTGGGGGGTTGAGTTGCTGTAATTGCTATAACTCGGTTGCCTTCGGCTTCAAGGCTTCCATGTAACATGTCCATGCATCACGCTGCTGGCCAAAAATCTCCTTCACACCCCACTTGGTTGGGAAGCGGATCACCTGATGGTAGGTTGATGGCACTGCTTTCATCTCATGAATCCATGGCCTACCAAGGATGGCATTGTAGCTTGATGGGCTGTCCACAATCAGGAACTTCGTCGTTAGGTTGATGCCTTCTGCATAGACAAGAAGGGTAACACTTCCAACCGTATACTTCCTTTCTCCACTGAAGCCATATAGAGTTGTCGGTTGGCGAAGAATAGCGGTCTCATCTATGCCCATTTCTGTCAGAGCATCTAGAAAAATGATGTTAGCAGAGCTCCCATTGTCAATGAGAACTCTCTTCGTAAGACAATTTGCAATCAGAATTGAAATAACCAAAGCGTCGTCATGAGGACTGATTAGTTGCTTAGACTCTTGATGCGAGAAGCTAATAGTCAAGTCGAAGAAGGCGTCCGATGCTCTGCGAGCATTGAGCTCGAGCACTTACCGTTTGCCTCTTGTGGCGCTTTGCATGTATGAGACACCTGTGATCTCGACCCCCGGAGATTCGTTGATTACCTTGTTGATGCGAGGGGCTCGGGAAGATCGATGCCACCATTGGCGAGGTCTTTTACCTTTGTCGAGAGGTACTCCGTCACGTGTCCTCTCTTCTAGAGATCGACTACCTGCAATCGCAAGGAGATGCACTCTGCAGTTGTATGGCAATGTTCTCCATGAAACTCCCACCACTTTTTGGAGTTTCTTTGATCTGAGGTGTTACGAGCTTTCTGCCATCTAACTATGTCACCCATGCTTTTCATGTTGCTACACACTCTTACATCTCAATGTTGAGGAGTAGCTCGGAGGTGGTGCTCGAGCTTGTCCTCCTTTGTTGGATTGGAGGCGAGGTGGATTCTAGCAGTCCATGCCTTCTCTCGATTGGGTATGGCCACGATACTCTGGAACCCTTCGTTCAACTCGTTGGTCTGGCTTGGTCTCCTTGCGCACACTTTGGCTTGACATGTAAGGGCTGTTGGCATCATCCTCCTCTCATTGGATCTGAGCCCAGGCTTTGGCGAAACGTCTTCCATTTGTTGGCGGTACATGGTGACTCCTTGTACAACCCGAGTTGGGTGGCAACCCTTTGCGGAAGGCATTGGCGTGATATCTTTGTTGCGATTGATTGACACCTTCTCCTTGTTGAATCTTCTGACGTACTCCCATTGTAGGGCTGGTCCGATTAGGCGGAACCAAACCCTTTGCATGCAAGCCTCACGGAGATCCACAGGGATGGCTATGGTGAACATCCTCCTTGTCTTTGTGAGACATGGTAAATGCAGGTGTCGTTCCATCATAGAGCTTCATGCTTGGGAAGGTGAACTTGGTTGGCATTTCCACCAATGCTATGGCATCGGCGAAGGAGAGTCGGCAAAACTATTAGGTAAGCTCTTCTTAATCGGCGGCACTCGAGGATCCTTTGGATCATCTCCTCCAAGCTCACTAGTTTGGAAGCCAACTCATCATTCTTTGTTTCCATGACTGCAAAGGGGTTAGCGAGTTATCTACGACTTACGTTACGTTGCGTTGTTGTGGTGATTCGTCGCTCATCCTTGGGTTAGCATCCTCGAGCGAAACCCTCATGTTGGCAATGCGGAATGACCTCAAGGGTTGGTCTTGGTGGGCGCTCACAACTGAGAGGCGGAGTTATGGGAATCACCCCTCTGTCTCCTCAAAGGTTAGCTGACGAGCCTCAATGGTGTTCCATGGTGGGTTCTCCATTCCAGTGACATGAGTCAGTCGGCGAGATGAAGCCGCATCCGGTGCTGGAGCTTCCTGGTGGACAAAGGATTCCACCTTCTCCTTCAGCGAGTTCTCTTGACGGATGACGGTTCTCATCCTCGAAGCTTGATCTTGGGCGTTCTCTTGCATCTGGCCGCCAAGGTTTTGATCTGAGTGGACGTCCACCTCTACCTCTTCCAGAACGTATTCGTCCGAGTGTGTCATGATGATTGCTTAGCGTATCGCAGTTGTTGCTACTGGATTGCCTTGTTTGATAGCCGGGGCCCCACGGTGGGCGCCAAATTGTAGACGCTCAGAGATCTACAATCGAATCAGGTTGATGAATTGGGGGGCACCAGCGACCTGCAAGGCAATAAGAGCAAACCTAGAGACGTGAGGTTCCAAGGTGACACCTGTGTGGTGCCGACCGAAGGGACTCCGATGCTCAAGTCAGTAAACTGGAAGAAGATGTAAGAGTTGAAGGAGATAGAGGGAAGGATGATGAGAGTCGACTTATCATGTTGAGTGGATCGGTTCGGCAATGAATGGACGGGCACCGGTGAGATGGCTAGCTGAGCTCGTCTGAGGGAGCAGGCTAGTCGTGTCGGAAGATGGATGATGATGATGGTGGTTGAGGGTGGAAGGAGATGGGGAAGGTCGATGATGATGGTGGTTGATCGTAGACAATGGTGGATGACCGTAAGTAGCTTAGAGTGTTGATCGATAGCTTGAGAGTAATGGAGGCGTCAGAGGCGCTAGGGTTTTTTTAGTGAATCTTCGATGATCTTAATCTTCCTCAATTCCTTCCTATATAGAGACTCTTCCTTTCACCCGTTGGAATCTCTCCACCCACTTCTCCCTCATTTCCGATAAGGTTGTTGGAGTTCATTTGAATGGAGTTGGACTCCTTCTCAGTCGGTTGGAAGACACTTCTTTAGTGGAGTCTGTTAGGCGAAATAGTTCAACCATCCATCTCGTGGTTGACTAGTTCCATCAGCCTAGTATGAGTGTTGACTTGTGGATGTGGTTGAGTGATCCATGTGGGCTGGCTCGTCGACGGTTTGCATGGTTGCAAGGTCGCTTGAACTAGATAGGTTGTTGGAACCCGTTGGATGGTCTTCGTTGGCTTAGCTAGGTGAGCCAACTTGCTAGTTCGTCGATAAATCGGATGGTTGTGAAAGGTATTGAGCTAGGTAGCTTGGTCAGTTGGCTTAGTTAGGTTAGCCATTCGATCTTTGAGACTCGACCTGCTCGTCAGATCAAGCTGCCTTAGCTCCTTCGAGTACTACCAAAGAGATGGCCTTTGCTTGTGCTTGGTTGATCAATGAGTGATGGACCTTGGGTTGAGCTAGACCAATCATGGAGGTGTATGCGTGGATCCAGGAGTCAAGCTAGAGGCCTTGGCTTCTTGACGAGTAAGAGCTAGAGCTAGAGCAAGACCTCATTTGTTGGTCCATTCCATTCCAGGGGTATCGGATATGGATCTTAAATGATTGCCCATCTCCATGGGTCGACCGCGGGGTGGCTAGTCTTCATCCGTCAGGTCTCATGGTCAAGATGACTTTTGGTCAAATGTATGTGGACTGGATCGCCATTAGCAAAATCGTCAAGTGACTGAAACACATTTGATTGTTCTCATGAATTGGGCTTGATCACCAATTAATGGGCCATAAACGAGGCCATATCAAACAGAATTTGGACTAAGTTCTGGACTAGACCAAGATACGAAATTTTACCAATACAAAGGTAAAGGATGGGAGATACCCACTTTCACATTATCACCGCGTGAGACTTACACATCTAGTCTAAATCGTTCATGCAATAACTGATCATATCTTTCTTCACTCCTCTCTTTCCTTATATGTCTTTCTTCCCCAAATCTATTTTCCTTTTCAATATCCATTTAACCGATCCATTTTAGAAAAAATTTATATAAAAAATTTCGTCTCACTTTGAGCTTCATGTAGATAAAATTTAACAGAGAGATGGAGGATTTCAAGCCAGGAAGCTGCGGCAGCCATGGAGGAGTGGTGAAACACCCCTTTATCAATACAAGAGAATGGATTTGTTGGATCAAAATGGAGATACGAAAGAATTGGAGCAAAAAAGCTACTGATTTTGTGTTCCGCCTATGGATAAATTCCTTCAATGGATCTTCATAGGTATCTCTAGTTGGCTTTCCTAGATTATGGAGAAGAAACATAATACAATTTTGGAACTTGAAGCATACGGATGATAGTTGAGTTCTTGGTAAAGAAAAGAAAAAGCTCTTGGTAAATGTTAATATGGTAAAAAAAATTGATTAACTTCAACACCCTTAACACCCTGATTCAATTAGAAAGTACAATGTTTCTTAATCTTGTCCTCATAACTTTGTAAAGTTTGAATTCATATGCATTATTATAAATAACGCTCCACAGCGTGGCGTGTAGCGATTCTAGTCAAATTATAAATGTGAAACATAAATCTCGTGTCAGGTATTATTGTATGATGTTTCACAGAAATCGGAAGATCTATTACTAGAAATGCATGATGTTATCTGAAAAGTTCATGATAACGGGATCAAGCTAAAGTTAGGATTACTATGGAACTCAACATACATAGTTGATTCAAGACCTAGAATGACGAAGTTTTGAATTTCCTCTAATGGACTTTGTTGAATTGTATTATGAGAAGACTTGTATAGAAAGTTAATAACGCGTCTAGAGAAATTAGATCACAAAGAATCTAAGTTGGCAGCATTTGTCGAGATACAAAATTAATTTGAATATTACGCCACTCCTAGACTTCAAATTTAATTTGATACTCCGTCCCGTAAGCTTACATACATTTGCCATTTTAGTAGTCATGTAACTTCGTATATTACCAAAAAAGCTACTACACGAACAAATAATAAACAATCTCAACTTTACACTCAAATTACACATTTTGCCACTAAAAGCACACCTTTTCCCACATTTTCTATATTTTATCATTATTTTAACTTTTCGCATAAAACTGCGCGCTAACCCTAATGTATATATGAAGTTCTCCGGGACGGAGAGAGTATGATTATCTGTATGGTAGTAGCTTTTTATACACACACACACATACACACACACTTGAGTTTTTTTTTTTTTTTTAAGATATTACTTTCTCAGTCCTGTCCCAAGTTTTCCATTTAACTTTTGGTCAACAAAGTAAGGAAAAGTGGAAGGTTTGATATTATTTAATGAGAAAACAATAAAGATGAATATAAATTGATAGTGGATAGATAAAGTGGAAAGTGGAGTACTATTTCAATGAAGAAAGAATAAAGAACGACTAAAAAAAGAGATAGTGTGTTGGTAAAGTTGTAAATATGAGTATATTGTGAGGGTATTAGTAAGTGGAGTATAGAGGTTAATTGCCAAAAATAAATGAGAAACTTTGAATGGGACTCAAAAAAAGGCAAAATGAAAAATTTCGCACGACGCGAAGGAAGTACATGTTTAGAATTTTCTTGAGTATCTTCGAGAGATAATACAAGTTTAAAAAGACTGTTAACCTTGTGTCCAACAAACTAGAAGGTATTCAACATTTTTTCTACGAAAGCAGATGAGTTACATTTCAAATTATATATCATAGTATGACCCACTAAAACACTATACATACAGTGTCAATACAAGTGTTTTGTCTTCATAAAATATTGCAATCAAAAGTTGTAATATACTATTACTAAAATTTTATATATTTGAAAAATCATTAATTAAAATAAGATGAATAAATTTATAGATTCAATAAGTACATTTCCTTGCACCATTGCTAAAATAAGAAAATTATGATATAATTGTGCATATTCCTGTGATCAAAGAGTGAAACTATATCATTAAAAAATTGGATGTAATTTATGTTTGAATTTTGCCTATAAAAGAATTTCCAAAATTTTATATGTCAGATCTTATTAGTATTAATCGTTTCATATTTTTGTCTGTCAAATATACAAAAAAAAAATTAGATTATGTGAATAATTAAGTTCCACCAAAAAATTAAATAAATCAATCTATACATATGTTTTTACTTTTTGAGATGTTTTGGTAGTAAAGATTAATCCACTAATATTAATTTTGTCATATGTTCAAAGTAGTAAATGGAATTTAATATAATTATGTATGACATGTTTTGCAGGTAGAATCCTATCATTCTTGTTGGTGCATAAAAGAGACAAAGAGCAAACAAACGCTCTAAATATATTTGAAATTATAAATTTATTATTAAACTAGATTTCAAAATAAGCATTAATTGGCTCCCTTTCAAGAAAAGTGTCACAATTTAGAGAATGAGTACATCATTTACTGATGTCCAACAACAGGTAATCAGTTTGCTATTATTATATATATAAGTTTCATAACTCTTTGCTCTTGCAACCTTCCGTTTTAGGGTTGGATTTAGTAAAGTATCATTTGTTGATTAGGTATATACATGTTTCATCACTCAAATTACGAACTCATTGTGGAATCTAAATATTTTTGCAACCTATTTTTCGCAATTGGAAAGGGTTTGGAGAATAAAAATGTTTTCCTTTGAGTTTTTGTCAATTGGTGTAAAACAATCTTCATCTTATCTATTTTATGTGGAATTCATTTTTGCCTGCAGCCGTATATGAAAGTATTAATAGTGTACGAATAAATATATAATATGGAAAAAACATTTTCGTACGTTATCACCATATGTCGTAAAATGAAATTAAATAGTCAAAACTTAGATCAACAAGATACACCACCGTCTTACATTTATATTCTTTCCTATATTATTTTGAAAAAAAATAGGTTTTACATGTTAATAGGTGAGGTTTAGTAAACAATTCATTTATTTCCAAATATACAATTTTGTAGTTGATGACATTGTTAGTTTTTCTTGACGTTCATAAGGTCAACTACTAAAGTAGGTGTTACCAAAGGAGAAATGTAGTTGTCGGCATTCTTTTTTTTATTCCATGACCATTATAACCCACACAAAAATAACCGGTTTACATTTTCGTGTTTTATTAATAATAAAAATAAGATGTTTTATACTATAAATTAAGTGCTCAAATTTAATTACTACCAAATATAAAATTAAATTCCATTTTGTACACATTGATAGAAACCATATACAGTTCACTTTATTTACATTGATAGAACCAATAAATTGCGCATAATAAAAATAATTCGACGTCAAAACAAGTGAGAAAGCATGGGAGTATCGATAAGAATTTGCAAAGTTTTATCAGTAAAAGTGTAATTCATCATGATATTCGGATAAATATCTTATTATGCATTCTTTTGCAAAATGTATATGTTGGTGTTTAAATTACCGTCACACATACACACATGTACACGAATTGTTAATAATCTGAAGTCATAAATTTGTAATGAGTTATTATCTTACATTAGAAAATCAAACAAGACAAAAAGATACATAATTACATTAATTTCACTTTAGCTACAATATTATTATTTAGAAGAAGTTAAAAGAAAATTATTACGCAAAATTAGCGCATCAGAAATGCACTAATTCCACTTTAGCTACAATATGATCTTTGATAATTAAATTTTTTGTTATTTATGTCTCACTGATATTTTCTTTTATGGAAGTTTGTTGATGAAATCGAACCCGATACCCTGCCACAATGGCTGAAATATTTCTTGGGGAACACATTCTTCAAGAAATGTGAATCCCATGATAATATAAAGAATGACATAAACAGGTATTGTGTCACTTGTTCATCCTCAATTTGCAAGTTTTGTGTCATGTTTAACAATGATGAAGAGCATGACCTACTGACGATCTATAGACATGTATATCAAGACGTAGTACCTAAAAGTGAGATTGAGCGATACCTCGATTGCAGCAAGATACATGTATTTTGTTTGTCCCCTCCCAGCAGTTCATTGCACAAATTTTGCGTAACTATGTGTGTACAATTTTTTTTTTTTAACTAGAATATCAATAAATTTTTTTTTTTTGATTTCTCCTGTATCCGCTTCTGACGACTAATCCAAATTGAAACCTTTATCGGGCCCTTTTGAGGCGACTCTCCCCAGTGTCTTTTACATTCAATAAACTTTGAATATAAGGAATGAATGTATTTTACTAAAATTTGATTTAATCATGTATTTAAATAAACGTAAAGTTGAAACAAGCAAGTGGATTTTATTAACGTTTAATATGTTGTCTTTCAAATGTTTGAATTTCTCCAATATGATTATGAATTGATGCCTACACAATATTGCATGCCAACTAAACATCAATATTTTGTAGATATGTATGTGACAGGGGAATGAATGATAGATTTGCTTTGCACCAACAAAGATATTAATGAAATTTTAGAATAATCTTTGTTATCAAGAAAACTATTTAACTAGGTTGTCATATTACCTTAATTCTTGGGCTACCTAACATATGTTTGTATTTTGTTGGTCAAAGTATGGATGTGATATAGTTCATCTTACTAACTAAGTAGTTTTTACTTTTTTACATGTTTTACTTCTACTAGGTTACCAACACGTTTCTATGTATTCTTTCATATGATAAGATATTTTTCTATGTTATGTTGTCTCGTAGACATACAGGTGCAACAAGAAGATGGTTGTTTCTTTGACTCCACTCCCACATATTGGATATGGCTTTCTCATCAAAGGAAAAGGAGCTTGCATGGTTTGCAAGCGGAAGTTAATTGATCCAAACACTTTTTGTTTCTGCGCAATTGCTTGCCAGGTACATAATGATATGTTTAAAGAATCCTCTATATACATCGTAAGGTTAAGATTCATTATGTCATATTTACATTCATAGTTAACAAGAATATTTTGATTTAATATCCCATAATTTTCAACGAACAATTTTTTGTAATGTTTTCAGTTTGAGGATGCTACTGGAAAGAGGATAGAATCCAAATATCATAGAGTTGGTTGTTCACAGCCAACAAAGGAAGTTCAACAGATGGAGAAACAATGTCCCGTTAAGTGGAGGAGAAAGGAATCCTCGGCGTGCACCTTTATTCTAACGGGCTAATTGCACATTTCTCCATTTTCATAAAATCTTGCCAAGGCGTATGTTCTTTTACATGGTTCTTTTCACATTATGATCGTATTACTATTTGAGTTTAATTCAATTTTGGTTTATAATTTTATATTCGACCCGGAATACATATTTTTGATGATTGTAATGTTTGGAATTTTTTTTGACAGTTTTATGTTATGCAACTTAATTTTGTACTCCCTTAATTCCTTCATGAGCTTCCCATTACTCAAAAGGAAAAGTGTGAAATAGTGAGTGATTAAATGTAGTCTATGTAAGACCCATGAATTTATCAATGCAGTGGGCCGAGCCTTGTATAATACTGTTTTTGGATGTGTCAAATTGATATCGACGCACTATTAGAAAGAGTTTTAATTGAATTGGATTTGGACAAGGTAAAGGCCCATTATCGATGTGTTTTTGCAACTTTTTGATATACAAATCATTAAGAAGCGTGCTAGCGATTGAGATTGATGTCGTTGTTGGTCCATGTAACAAGATGGTTTAAAGTCTAGTGAGAGTTCACATTGCATTCTAAGTCTCCAAACTCCTACAAGACTCAAGCTTTGTGAAGCTACATGTAAAGAGGTAGAACAAGTTTTAAGTTGCGACTACAAAGTGTTCTTTCCTCTGAACAAGAAGTCTTGTTTTCTAGAAACATCTTTCTTTGTCCTTGAAACATTGGAATTTTAAAAGAAGTTTCTTTTGGTACCAAAGTCTCTGAAACATGTGACTAAGGTACTCTTTCTTAACTTCCCAAATTAAGGAAAACACCTTGCAGAACCAGATTATTTGACTTGGGTTAGTCAAAGAAATAGAGCTCAATATTACTAAGTTGGGTTAGTCAAAGAAAGAGGGTTCAAGGTTACTAAGTTGTGTTAGTCAAAGAAAAAGGGTTCAAGCGTTTATGCCTTTGGTAAAATCATCTATTATATTAATCAAATGGTTTATGTTGTTAACGAAATGAGTTTTTTGTTATATGAAAAAACACCAATGTTGAAAACACAAACATTTTTTTATCAAAAACATCAATGATTTTCATAAAAATATAAGTTCGTCCCTAATTAAATTATTGTAACGACCCGAAAATTGACGTAATAAAAATAAACTCATTTGTTTGAAAATGGTCTAGAAAAGACGTAAAACTTTTACACAAGTGATACTAACTGCCAAGGAATCGAAGAGTTTAAAAGAATTTTCTCAATATCCCAAACTTTTAAAAGAGAAACCCACTCTCTGTTGCTGAACGTCCAAGACTCCAATGCGTCAAAATCTACAAGAAGGCAACAAATCAAGTGTGAGATGAAACTCAATGATGTTACATGCTAAGTGAACAACGGATTACTTAATAACGAAGTAAGATTTAAAATCAAACGAATCATATATCAATCAATAAAACATATCAAAGTGAATAAATTATTGCTGATGTCGTCTCCTTAACTCAGGCTATACCGGAATATAATTTTCAGACCTTGAGTTGTGTGTCTTCTCTTGTAATGACCCAACCACTAATGGACCAAGACCTGGCCCATTAGATGGCGAGATTCTTCGTATTATCACATAAATCTTGGTATGATATTTTACTGCTTTGACGAGGCCGTCTGATTTGCTTTTGGTATCAATCAAAATGTCTCATACCATGGGAGATTGGTATTCTGCATATATATCATTCCTACAACTGCTTTTAACCGAATTGATATTTTACAATTATCTAGAAATCATCTTTCCTTTGGACTTACATTTTCATTTTCTTTTGAGCACGTGGATATCCTATTTTATCTTGGAGTCGTGTCTACTATCCACTAATACTGGTCTAATAGAATGTGAGTCGTGTCTACTGTCCACTTATACTATAAAATGTGTGTGAGTCATGTATACAAATCCACTCATACTGACCTAATAGTATGTGTGGGCTATCTTAGAAGTTGTACCGGTAATTACATCATAAGCATCTAATTAGACCTAAACGTAACTGATTCGTATTGGCAAGTCCACCAGAGATTTTACAAGGGCAGTAACAAAAACAAGAAAAGCTAAATAACATCTACTTTCAGATTTACGAACAATGGTAGTCATTTCCACAATTTAACAATTTTATCATGACTGGCTGAAGCAACCAATCCGGCAGCTGTCGACACTGCCAATGAAGCAATCATCCCGTCATGTGCTGAAACTGATATAGTCTTGTTCGTTCCGTTCCAGAGCTCCATCGACTGTTTAAACAAAAACAATCTTGTTTAGCATGCCTACATTTAATCTACAAGAGTTTCAATGACAATGACTTACCTGATAGCAACCGATAACCAGCAATGGCGAGTAAGTAGGATGGAAAACACATGAATTGAATTTGTTGCCGCTGCAACAAAGTTTGTGCAAACATTTCCTTCACTTCCAGGTTTAAGTGACCACACTCTCACTGAATCCTCACTAGCAGATGCCAAAGCTCTCCCGATTGGCCCCAACAAACAGAATGGATGGGTTTGGTGTGACCCTGAAGTAATGCAAATGAGACATCGACAGAAAAAAGGCATACAATTAAGTAAATGGCTGAGAGGCAGAGATACGCATCTGTATCAGATCCTGTCAGGCATGAAAAGAAAGAAAATTCCAATGTGTTCTATTGACTATCACCAACAACCCTTGTTGTCAAATCTTTAAATTTGTGTATTAATGTATTGTTCCAGTATATCTACTCGTGTATCATTTGGGATTTTTTTATATCATTGTCTTGAGACATTATTGGAATGATATCTTCATCTGACTCGATCCAAATACCTATATGGTTGTTTCAGCTGCAGTAAAAAAAACCTCTATAGGAACCTCTATGCTAGTGATCACTGTAATTACTAAAACTTCAAAGAGTCCTAGATGATATGAGAGTCTTGAGAGTCCTTCTAAACTATAATATGGGCTTAAATTCGCGGATCTTGGTTGCGGTTTATAAGAAATTCGGATCCTATTCGCGGATCATGGGTTAGATTTGGGTATAAAACCCTACTTTTCCATTATTTTCTCTATTCTTTTCATTCTCTCCTCCTCTCTATCCGTTTCTTTCTGCTATTTCCAGCGATTTCTCTCTGATTTCATCTGAAACCCTAGTTCTTCGGTATTTACTTGCGATTCTCAGGTATTTCTCTCGTTTTCGTTCGATTTTTACTTTTTCTGAAGTTGTTGTTGTTGTTTTGTTGTATAATCCTTTGTTTCGCTACTCTGTTTGCTTGTTGTAGTGCTTTAATGGCGGATTTGAACAATTTTGATGCGAATCCACCTGCAATTGCCTCGATTCAACCATCTGTTGGTGTTCCTATCAATACCGAGCTTCCTATTCATCGGATTAATCCATCCAGAGCAGGTAAGTGTTTTTATGTGCTTTTCACTTAATTTTGTTGGTCAATATGCATGTTTACGTTGTGTTTTGGTTGCTTATGCTTCATTTTTGCTTCGATCGTTGTTAGATAACCATTAGTGCTTCGGTTTTTGCCTTTTTGTTGGTGATGTTGCTTCCAGTTTATAGTTGATTAGCTATGTTTACATGTTTTTTGTCTACATTTAGATTTAAGCAGTTTAGGTTTGTGGATTTTATAGCAATGGTTATGTTTTAGTGTTGAATTGTGCAGTGTAGATTTATATTGTTATTGTGGAGGTTTAATAATGTAATGTTAAATAATGTAATACTAATGTGATTATTATTATGTTTTTATTATTTATATAATGTTAAATAATGTAATAATAATGTTAAATAATATAATAATAATGTGATTAATAATAATAATAATAATGTGATTATTATTAATGTGATTATTATTTAATAATAATCACATTATTATAATAATAATAATGTGATTATTATTATGTTTTTTTTATTATTATTATGTTTTTAATAATAATGTTAAATAATGTAATAATAATCTGGTTATGTTTTATTATTTATATTCTTCATTTATGTTTTTTATGTTTTTTGTTTAATAATGTAATCTATCTATGTAGATTTTTATTTATTGTAGATTTATATTGTTATTGTGGATTTTTATAGCAATGGTTATGTTTTAGTTTTGAATTATGCGATTGTAGATTTATATTTTATAATGCAATCTAGTTAATAATGTAATGTTATTGTGTATATAGATAGATTTATTGTACTGAGGTACAAAATCTTCTCAAACTTGCTTACAAGTATAGGTGAGTTTGAAACCAAATGAGGAAGAGGAAGCGAGCTAGTGATGAATGCTCATATGTTCATATCCTGGTGTAATGATAGGTTGCTATATAATAATTGAGTATTCAGGTAAACTGTATTTTACTAGTACTTGAGAAGGTTTTTGTGGTCATACGCCTACCTACCCAGTAAGCTTGAAGCTGCTAAAACATGCCAGCTTTAACATGTATATGAGGAATAGCTTTGCAAACTATACTGTCATGTTGTTGTTCAGTTTCTTGCTTCGTTTCTAATTGCTACAATAACTTGATTTATATATCTTCATGGATGAAAAAAAAAAACCAATTATGTTATGTTCTTGTTCTGAATATTATGCAATATGAGTTAGAATTGTTACTATGAAACTATCTAGATGTGTTGGCTTCATTTTCTAATGCTTAAATTTAGCTACTGCTAGCTTATGTTGAGTAATTTGCGGCTGCTATTTTCATGTCATTCTACTTACGGGACTAGCTGTTATTTTGATGAAGTTGTATGTTTCATGTAAATGTTGTATGTTTAGTTGTAAATAGATGATGTTGTGGTTTCATTACTTTATGGTTAGACTTCATGTAGTATTTTTTTTAAATTGTCTATTGTTGTAGTGTAATAGTCTATTGTTATGGTAAAGTGTATTGTAAGCCGGTTGCCAAATAGTTGAAATGGTTGTGTGAATATGCTCATGAGTGTGTCCATTGAGTCCATGCTAGTGTGAGGATTGTCTACGACAAGCCGATGAGTTGCTCTGATTGGTTGTCTATTGTTGTAGTGTAATAGTCTATTGTCATGGTAAAATTATGTATGACGGTTGAATAGTTGAATATACGTGTGAATATGCTCATGAATGTGTCCATTGGGTTCCATGCTAGTGTGAGGATTGTGCACGACAAGCGAATGAGTTATCTGACTTAGTTTGTCTATTGTTGTGTAATAGTCTATTGTTGTGGTGTAATAGTCTATTGCTATGACAGTTGCCAAATAGTTGAATGGTTGTGTGAATATGCTCATAAGTGTGTCCATTGAGTCCATTGGTGAGCATTGTTCTGATAAGCCCGATGAGTTATGCGACTTGGTTGTCTATTATTTGTGATGTAATAGTCTATTGTTATGGTAAAATTGTGTATAGCGGTTACCCGATGAGTTATCTGACTTGGTTATCTATTGTTGTAGTGTAATAGTATATTGTTATGGTAAAATTGTGTATGATGCGAATAGTTGAATGGATGTGTGAATATGCTCATGGTGTGTCCGTTGGAGTCACATGCTAATGTGAGCATTGTCACGACAAGCGGTGAGTTATCTTGACTTGGTTGTCTGTTATTGTAGTGTAATAGTCTATTGTTATGGTAAAATTGTGTATGTGATGGGTTGTCGATGAGTTACTCTGACTTGGTTGTCTATTGTTGTAGTGTAATAGTCTATTGTTATGGTCGGTGTGTGTATTTGTCAAATAGTTGAATGGATGTGTGAATATGTTCATGAATGTGTCCATGAGTCCCAAGCTAGTGTGAGAATTGTGCCTGACAAGCCAATGAGTTATGTAGCTTGGTTGTCTATTGTTGTAGTGTAATAGTACATTGTTTTGGTAAAATTGTATGTGGCGATTTGTCAAATTGTTGATTTTTTGCATATACTATGTTTTACGTAAAAATGAATGAATAGAAAACGATTGATGATAAAGATGGAGACATGAATGGAAATTGGCGAACAATTGGTGTTTTATTTGTTTGAAAGATGATTGTAGTTTGGATATAGTGATTTTTAAATTTTGTATTGTTTTATATGTATGACATTTATTGATTGAAATTGATTTCTATGTTTATTTATAAATATAGTGTTTTTTTGGATTAAAAGGTTGTCATCAATAATTTTATGCTAAACCTAGACAATTATATATCAAACATAGATAATTTGATCCAAAGTACCAATGTATTTGGATGGACACGTGAAAGGGCGTGTATTGTGAGAAAATCGGGTTGACCGGTTGATGAGATGTATAGTTTTTTGTGTAAATTGCATATGTTTGTCATTATGTAGGACTAAAAACTCTCGATATATTGTGGACTCTCGAGGCCGACTCCTTTATCTGAGGCCGTGTGTGCAGATTAAATAAGTAAAATGAGTTTTCAGCTAGGCTGCCTCATTTTGTAATATACTCCATAATTACTCTTCACATACTGATATAGTTTCATAGGATGATTATCTACTGGAAGTGCGAATATTGCAAGATTAGGAAATTAAAGAGATGGGGATGGACCTGTAACAAATGCAGGCAGGTCTGTGTCTCCACATCAGAATGGACACAACGTTCTCAACGCTGCAGCAAGATATCTACCATGATGAGGTTGAAACAGGACCTGGGGTACCACCTAATGCAACAACAAGAGGCAGATTATTTACCTTCTAATCCAAGTCACATATAGGGAAAAAACAAAAATAAAAAAGAAATTACTACAAGTCTAAAACAAAGCAAAACTGAAACCGTTATACATTTAGTACAAATTTTACTATGTCGAAAACTGGTACAGTTACCATTATTTATACTCCAGTATCTTATCTCACCATCACCATCACAAGAACAGATAAGATCATCTTTATTGGGATGAAAGTCAGTGACATAACACCGCCAGAATGTCCAGTGAATACTAGTGGTAGTCAGGCTGCAATATGCCAGGAATGATGAAGTTAAAATCCTTCAACGATATGGGAATGTAGGAGCATCTTCCTTGTGTTGGAAAAAAGGCCAAATGCTAAAAAGTAAGATAAAAATATAGAATGAGGACATAAATAATCTGAAATCTTTCTAAAACATATTCCGTCCAACTACTAAAGATGCCAGAACTCTGCACTAACATGCATACTAGTTACAAATACATGGGTGAATAATATCCTAAATGTTTTCTAAAGTCCATAGCTAGAGGAACATGTCAGAATACATGAAATCATTTTAAACAACCGTATGATCTTTTCTTCCAAGGAGCTATTCCATTTTAACAGCAATATAGAGAGTCAGTATTATTGAAAAATAACTTACAGAATCATTTAGTCAATAAATACTTCAATTAAAAGCGGTCTCATGAGAACAATAATGCAAGTTAAAAAGGTAATTTTGAACCACTAACATTGTCTACATCCCAGACTCTAGTGGTTTGTCAAAAAAGATGTGGCAATCGTGCCATATAACTGAGGCGAACATCAGTTATTAAAGCGCATGTTCTTCAAGTGTTGATTTTGCTTCAGGTATCAGTGTACCACAAAACAGCCTGCATCATTTGAGCGAAGTTCTGTTACTTAGAAAATCAACAAATAGTACATGAAACTGAAAGCTGGATGGATCAGCAATTATCTCTCTTAGACAAAATATCATACTTTTCATCCTCCACTCACTTTTTTCGTGACCTCCAGTAGCTAGCTTTCCATCTGATGAAAAAGGCAACACACAACTTTACGCACTTGCGGATGGAACTCACTTCTGTGAATGTAAACCCTGAACAACACAAATTCCCATTAAAATACCAATATCCGCATTTCTCAAACATTGAGTCACCAAACTACTGGTAAGCATTGGTGCTTCAAGTTTTATCTGAGCAGTTATCTCTTATAATAACCACATGATACAACAAGTGACAAAAAGCTTGATAAATCTCATTCTTAAGTAGAGAACTTCATTGGTAAAGTTGTTTGTAAATACTGTTACAATAAAGTTATTTACAAGTTACAATAAAGTTGATTACCATGTCCAATGAACATCAATGAATTTTGCAATGGCATATTAAAGTACTACTTGCCCCATCGGTCAAAGCCTCCCATTTAAGCTTGATGAATTTTTTAGGGTCCGCTGCAATCACAAATTAATCCTAAATAACATAGAAGAAATAATTTAAGAAATTATATTAGGAAAGTGTACCTATTATACTTCCTAATATAATTTTCTTATTATTTTCATAAATGATTTCGGATCAATTTGTGATCGAAGACCCTTAAAAATGAAAAAAAAACTAAATGGAAGCTTTGACCAGATGCAAAAGTATTAAGAATGTACTACCGTGATTTATGGCACTAAAAATAATAATGCATACCAATACAAAATGAAAATTTTAAAGTATTATAATAACAGTACATCACGATGCATATATTATGTACATTTTGTGGGTTTTAGTAATATAATTTTCTAATTTTTTTTAAATTTTACGGAGTTAAGATTTTGACCACTTGTCAAAAACTCAGCGATACATGGAAAGATAAGCGTTAACTCCTCAAATGGGACAATGGGGTTGCTCCTTTATGATAAATTCATTTTACCTTAGTTTACTTTTTCATTGTGCTTCAGTTAATAAGTACAGTGGAAACATACATGATGCGTTACACAATAGAATAAATAATTTTTACTTATGAGTTACTAATATTCTATCAATAATTTTCTTCTGTAATAAATCAATTGATGGTTGGATTGAATTCTGGAAACTTCTAATGGACATTAGATGAACATAAAAGCAATCTCGATAACTAATAGCATGGCGGGTAGCTAGCGTGTTTCTTTGATAGATCAATCTGACATAGGTTTGACAGTGTCATTTAACTTAACTATATGATGTTAAGAATGTTATTTTTCGTTTATTAAGAATGAAAAATGGAAGTTTAGCCGCTTTTTTAAAAAAAAACATATCAAGTAATGAGGAATCTAAAAAGATGCTGAGCCAATCTTTTATTATATTTTGCATTTTGAAAATAAAAAATTTCTCTATACCCCCATGAATCAGATTATATTATTTCCTTTATTTATATTAGTTCTATTTACTTTGTTTGATCTCTAGGAATTCCACTTTTTAATCAAGAAAGGAATTCGGAATCTCGATATTGGCGCTCCGTCTATCGACTATTTTACATCAATAGATCAAGATTTTAGGTTTCTAGATTTGGAAAGATGCCATTTTTTTTTTCCGTTAGTATAAGCTTTGAGAATGCTTATAGCTTCTTTTATATAAACCCATTTTCACCTTAAATTTTTGGTTATGCAATTTCTTTGTCTTATGCTTCAAAAGAAGTCGTTCGGACCAAATTGTCTATGGTTTTACAATTGGTCATATAATCGTGCTTTTTATGATGTTTTTATCAAGTTTGGCTTTCTGTGATGAAAGATTTCTCAAAATCCTCGGTTTTGATATAGTGATTGATGGAGATTCAATCAATAGGGTTGCTCTTGTGGTTTCTTTGATCCTTTCTGCCTTAAGATTGGTAGGACAGGCCTTCGTTTTTATGTTTTTTTCCCTATTTCTCTTGTGGCTGCCTTCATGCTGCTCTTTTTGATGGGATAAATCCATTAATTCTAAGTTGTCTTTTTTAACCATAAAATTTTTTCTGGGCCGTATTGGGCTAACAGGCGTAGAATCTGTTGAGTTGGACCAAAAAGGCTTGAGCTTTATTGCTTGGCTGGTGTTTAAATTTGTTGCATACTCAGACAAATCAAAATGGAAAGGTAGAAATTCAGCAATTGTGGCGTCTGTTGGATTTCTTATAATTTGGATATGCTATTTTGGGGTTAATTTAATAGAATAGGACTACGGTTATGGATTTCATTTTCATTATAGTGGAATGGGTCTTAGGGTTCCTTAGAATAGGAAAGTCTGAGTTGCATATACGATCAAAGAATTTGGTGTGTGAACTGGCAAGAACGAATTAGATCAAATAGTTAGTGATTCGCTGGGGTTCTCGCCAGTTCAAAATAGACCTCAACAACAAGAAGAACCTTTCTTCTTTACTTGTCATTAACAAATGGTTGTAAAATTCATTTCCAAACTTTCTACTCATGATTAGATAGAATAAGCTTCAACCTTTTCGACTGGTGAAAAGGAGCAAGTGGGTACATACCAATACCTAGTATTGGTAAAATAACGATCGAAAGGAAATAACTCTCGTGGTCAGAATCAAACAAATGGGAATTTGAAACATTAAATATCTTGTATCCATAGAATTTATCTGACAACATGAAGTAATAAATAAATAAGGAGTTAATATCATTCCAACCATTAGAAAAGTATTACGTGGTTTTGTTGAAGTAAGAGATATTTTCACTAGTAAATTAAAATCCAAAAAATACTATTAGTTCATGTAAAACCACTCATACCTGGTGATACTGAAGAGGCCATTGAAATGGAACATCGTGAATATTTTGGCATTGAGATAGCTATTCACCCATTTCGTCCAAGATCGACAAGACTGTATTCTATCATAAGTTGTTTCAATGAAAGGGTAACAATAAATCCATTGTAAAGCGCTCGTTAGGTCCATATCGTTGATAAGACCAATTCCTATAATTATAAAATACATATGAGATACAGAGGAATAGGCTATTCTTTTTTAAATTCTGTTGACAGAATGTTGAAGCTGCGCCGTTGTTTGCCTGCGCCTACTATTGTCAGTAACCAGGAAAAATATGGGGTGAACGTAGAGAGTAATTCCATATTGATTCGAACTAAGTCCACTTGCTCGCATTTTTGACAAGATTCTGAAGCATTACAGAGTGCTATGGTGTAGCTATCATGATCGTGGCCATGTAATAGTGGTATGATTGGTGATTTGTGTGAAAGCAATAAAAATCCACTATAGAGATAGTATTTTAAGCTAAGGATGAGTTTGGTTGGATAATGTCAAATTTAATGTTGGTTCATTAGAACCATATAAACCGACACCAAGAACTCCCCAGTAAAAACAGAACCCATTATTGCCAAAATAAATTTTGTGGCTGGTAGAGACGTTTTTCCTCCCACATAGATACAAGTAGATAAACAGAGTTAATTCCCCTAACTCGGGAAAAAAAAAAATGCAAGGTCCGAAAAACAATCGATTTGCCCACTGTATTTACTTAACACAGGAGATTAAATAGTGAGAATCTCGGTAACCGGCCAGAAGCCGCTAAGGTAGCTAAATGATGATGAATCCCGTCAATAGAATGGGTCCTATTGAGCCCACATCATCCCTAGTCTCCAATGAAGTCAAAAAAAAATGGATCAGTTATAATCCTCCTCTAGTTGGATAATGAATCGTACGATTAGGTATAGAATGCATAAGTTATTAGAAGGGTTCTAGAATACCAAATACATATAATTATCACCCAACGGGTACTATTTCCCTTATGGTGGAAGAAGGAGAAGTTAAGGAACCCCGAAATATTGGTAAAACCAACAATTGTGCTGTTAAAAGAAGGAAAATGATTCGTGGTAAGACAAAGATGCACTTGGGCCATATTATGTAAAATCCGTGCGCAAAATCAAATCCAAATAGCTTTGAAAATGAATTTTGTTTTGTAAAAAAAAATGGATTTTAAGTAGAGTTTTATGGGAGACAATGTCAATAAACTATTACCTACTACCACGGGTTTGTTTCTATGCCATAAATAAACCTGAACACCAAGAAATCCGTTGGACAGGCGGATTCACATCTCTTGTAACTGTAACATGGACAGTCCTCAGTCCTTGGATAAGAAGCTATTTGTTTAGCTTACATCCGTCCCTAGTGGTATCATTTCGCAATACATCGGTAAGCAAGTTTCGGTTGTTTGAGTACCCATCTTCTATACATGTATCATAAATCTTACTGAGTGTGACATTGTATCTATACAATTTTAACATCATGAATTTTCGGTCTAGTAAACTAACTCTAAATCAATCTTGTAATTAGATACCAGATGAATCAATGAGTGATCAGAATCAATGGACTTGAATTGTTTATGATGAATTGTTTATGAACGAGCGCAAAAATCCTTTGATTTCTTATGTTTCGGCAAACATGATCATACCTTACTCATATCAAACCGTCCAGTCGGAAGTAATTTATGAATATTCGAATTTTCTTTTCTATGATTCATATTATTTATTCAACAAATTGGATTGGTTAATACGAATGGATTTTCTATTACGATAAATGGATGAAACAATAGCTAATCCAATAGCTGCTTCAGCTGCAATAGCTATAATAAAATGGAGAAATGTCTCCTCTTAATTGACGATCATCAAACATATCCGAAAACGTTACAAAATGGATATTAAACTGAATTTAATATAAGTTCAAGACACATAAGGGCTCTAACCATATTTCGACTTGTGATCAATCCATAAATACCAATAGAAAATAAAAGGCACTCAAACAAGTACATGTTCGAGCATCATTACTCAACCCTTATCAATCTTGATTCATTTCAATCTGAACAATAATTAAATCCAGTCGATTCTAATACGTATGGAAGAAAACAAGGGAATTGGTTGGGAATAGATCAATTTAAAAAGAAATTGAGTTGATTTTCGTTTTAGGTGGAACTCAAATTAAGGATTAGACACATTCTTTTTCCTGATTTTAGTTGAGAATTCTTCCTTTAAAAGATTTATTATTATTGACGAGCTTATGCAGCAATCGCAATTGGATTAAAGCGACTAAAGAATTATTGAAATGAGTTCAAATGGAAGAAAAAATCTGTTGATAAATGAATTCCAATTTGTTGACTATTACTTATCAAATCTTGCTTAAAATATGGTTTGCTTTTGTAGTCCAAATGATCCCATACCAGGACGTATCTAGAATAATAGTAAGTAGTGAAATAAAAGACTTGTACAAAACCACTGAAGTAATTCCATCCCCAACGGTCCAAAGCTGAAAATCTTCGAAATCGTAATCTTCTGAACCATTCATGAACATGACAGCAAAAATAATTAAAACATTTATAGCTCTACATAAATAAGGAGCGTGCAGCAGCTACAAAATAAGAATTCGATAGAATATAGAATAAAGATATACAAAAAGAACCAATCCCAATGAAAAGGCCGAATAAATTGATTTGGAAATAAGACTACTCCCAGACTTCCTAATATAAGACCCGACCCCAGAAAAACTAAAAGAAAATCGTGTATTGGTCCAGGTAAATCCATTTTATTTTATAGAAAAAGTAAATCCAAATATTTCATGACTTTGTTGACCTGACCGGAAAAGGGAGTTATCCTATTTTTCTTTTAGGATACTTCTTAATTGAAGAAATGTGAATAGGGTGGTTGGTGTGGATTGAGGTAGATACAGTTATTGGTCTACTTTATTATTTAATCATTATTCGAATAGAAATAAATTTTCTATCCAAATGAACCACGATTCTCGACAACCAATCGCTCGTTTATCTTGAACAAAAACCTGATTCCTTAGATTCCAAAGGGATTGGGAATTTGGAAATGCAAGGGTTTTATACATTTTTTATTTGAGGTGAATTCGACGAAATTGTTCGAATTGTGTAATCGCCCGTTATGGACACCGGTAATCGACCTAAAGAAATTTGATTATAATTCAATTCGTGACGACTATAAGTAGAAAGTTCATATTCTTCAGTCATTGATAAACAATTTGTTGACAATACTCAACGCAATTACCACAAAATATACAAATTCCAAAATCAATACTGTAATTAAGTAATCGTTTCTTTCGAATATCAGTTTCCAATTTCCAATCAACTACGGGTAGATCTATAGGACACACACGAACACATACTTCACAAGCAATGCATTTATCAAATTCAAAGTGTATTCGGCCCTGAAACGCTCCGATGCAAATGAATTTTTCGTAGGGGTATTGAATAGTTACAGGTAAACGATTTGCATGGGACAAGGTAATCATGAAACCTTGACCAATGTACCTGGCAGCTCGTATTGTTTGTTGACCAGAATTCAAGAGCTCGGTTAGCATAGGGAACATATCGGAATATCTATAAATAATTTCATACTTGTTTCTTTATCTTGTTTGAGACAGGTTTTGAAGATAGAAAATTGAGTTCTTTACAGTGAAAAAAGTTGGGATGAAGTCGTTAATAATAGATTACCTAGAGAAATAGGTAAAAGAAATTTCCACCCAAGATTTAATAGTTGGTCCATCCTCAATCTCGGTAAAGTCCATCTTGTTGCAATAGAAATGAACAAGAACAGATAAGTTTCGCTAATGTAATAAAGATACCTATTATTGTTCCAATAACTTGACTTCTTTAGTTAGTTCAGGAACGAATATGTAGGAATAGAAAGATTCCAACCTCCCAAGTAAAGAACTGTTACAAATAATGAAGAAACTAGTAGATTTAGATAGGAAGCAACATAAAATAAACCAAATTTTATACCTGAATATTCGGTTTGATAACCCGCTACTAATTCTCTTCTGCTTCTGGTAAATCAAAAGGTAATCTTCACACTCGGCTAAAGAAGAAATTAGAAAACGATAAACCCTATAGGTTGACGCCACAAATTCCATCCCCAAAACCGTATTTTGACTGCGCTTCAACTATATCAACTGTACTTGAGCTGTTAGATAATCATAGTCGACGATAACATCACTGTTCCTGTCGCTATTACAGAACCGTACATGAAATTTTCACCTCATACGGCTCCTCATAGGTCACAAAAACTCTAAGGGCCTTTTCAACATTTTTGATCTTGATCCCTAGGGATCCATGATCAATAGAGAGTCAAACTTTATCCTAAGGCCTAGAATTTAACCTATGAAATTCCGTCTGCTAGTTATAATAAAAATAAAGTGCTTCTGAATTGATCTCATCTTTTAAAAGTTTGTATTTTTCTTTGTTGATTAATAACTTTATCCTTGAATAAAAACTTTTGAGGAATATCACAGAGATATTGCAACCTATTCTTTTTTTTTTTTTTTATTACGAAATTAGATATTTTATTAACAAGCAAAGATTCTATTTCTATATAAAAAATAGAAAAATTTATGAATAAAAAAGATCTCTTTTTGCAATTATAGTCTTTCCACTTCTGTTCGTTACTAATCTACTTTCTAGGGAAATAAGGGAGGTATTACCCAAATAAAAGATTTATTCGTTCTTGATAGTTATTTACTTAATCGGTGAATAGGAAGATACTCTTGATCAAAATCTAGGGGAGTACTTCTTACGAATTTCTACCAACTTAAAGCCCCGATTCGAATTACTTTGGTAGAAATATCCTCTTGGAAAGGTTATCTAATCTCCATTACTAATCCTTTGTGTATCTTAGTCTTCCTAACCATCCACTCATTTTTTGAATCTTCCAGTAGGTTAATACTAATACCTCCATGGTAATAGATAGTAAAACCCTGGGGTTGATCTTGAACCCGCTTCAAGCCATGATTACTACTCAACCAATCTAACTTGGGGTAAAGGAAACATAAGAACTGATATTCTTTCCTTTGACTTAATTCTTGTACATAGGAAATGAGATTGAATGGCTTTAACAGCAAATTAGGAAGCCGTTTGATTTCACTCATCTAACTATCCGGTTTAGTTTATCAACCCCGACGATGAATAAAAAATAGATATTCAACTTTCTTGCTAGAAAGAAATATGGAAAGTTTATGTCTCACCGAATCACACGTAGAGATATTGATAATACACATAGAGTTAATGGTATTTCATAACTAATTGATTGAGCAGCAGCCCTTAATCCACCTAACAAGGAATATTTATTATTTGATCCATATCCCGACATAAGAAGTCCAACGGGAGCAAGGCTTGAAATGGCGATCCATAAAAAAACACCAATACTAAGATCGGCTAGAATAAGTCGATAACTAAAAGGAATTACTGAATAACTTAGTAAAATGGATATCACTGCTATGGATGGCCCAATATTGAATAAACGAGTATCTCCTCTAGATGGAAGAAGATTCTCTTGAAAAGTAATTTTGTCCCATCTGCTAGAGCTTGAAGAATTCCCAAAGGCCCGGCATATTCAGGTCCAATACGTTGTTGTATTCCTGCAGATATTTCTTCTAACCAAACAATTACTAGTACACCTAGTGTGATTCCTAATACAAGAGTCAAAATAGGATAAGTGTCCATAGTATCCCATAGACTTCTGTTAAGGATTCAAATCCGGAAAAGAGTGGATAGCTTGTAGTTCTGTTGTATCAATTATCATTTCAACGATCGATTCTCCCATAATGATATCTATGCTACCTAGTATCGTCATAATATCAGCCAATTTCATTCTTTTAACTAACTGAGGAAGAATTTGCAAGTTGATAAAACCTGGTGGTCGAATTTTCCATCTCCAAGGAAAACACTCTGATCTCCTATCAGAAAAATTCCCAATTCCCCTTTTGGGGCTTCGACTCCTACATAAAGTTCTTGCTTGGGCAATTCAAACGTTGGAGAAGGTTTTTTACTAATAAATCGATAGTCAAAATCATTCCATTCCGGGTTTTTTATTCTATCAAAGCGTCGTATTTCTAAATTTTCATATGGCCTCCAGGAATTCCTCTAAGGCCTGTTGAAGAATTTTACGGATTCTGCCATTTCACCCATTCGTACCAAATAACGAGCTAATGAATCCTCTTTTGCCAGTGAACCTCCCAATCAAATTCGTCGTAACACTCATAACGATCAACTTTACGAAGATCCCATTCTATTCCGGAAGCTCGTAGCATTGGGCCTGATAAACCCCAATTTAGTGCTTCTTCTGCCTGAATAATGCCTATGCCTTCAACTCGTTCTAAAAAATAGGATTCCGTGTAATAAGTTTTGATATTCAGCAACGCCGATTAAAAATAATCGCAAAATTCCAAACATTTATCTACCCAACCATGAGGTAAATCGGCAGCTACCTCCGATACGAAAATAATTATGCATCATACGCATACCGGTAGCAGCTTCGAATAGGTCATATATCAATTTCGTTCTCTAAAAATATAGAAGAAAGGGTCTGTGCCCTGATATCTGCCATAAAAGGGCTGAGCCACAACAAATGAGAAGGATACGACTCAATTCCAACATAATAGTTCTTATATAGCTAGCCCTTTTAGGGACTTGAATATTGCCTAGCTGTTCGGGTGCGTTTACGGTTATTGCTTCTGTGAACATAGTCGCTAAATAATCCCAACGCGTTACATAAGGCAAGTATTGTATAATTGTTCGATTTTCCGCAATTTTCTCCATACCTCTATGTAAATAACCCAATATTGGTTCACAGTCGATAACATCTTCCCCATCGAGAGTCACGATCAGCCGAAGAACGCCGTGCATTGATGGGTGGTGAGGGCCCATATTTACTATCATGAGGTCTTTTTCTTGTAGTTGGTGCAATCATAAGTTTTTTTCCTGAGTCATTCTTCCATGCATTGTTTGAACGTAAAAAGAAGAGTTCGTCAAAATGAAAACGAATAAAAGTGCAAATGGTATTAGGCTTCGTTAACGAGTTTTATCTCTCGAATATCTAACTCGCCAATTAATTCTTTATAACGTTCTCTATTTTTTTTGACAAATAGGCCAGTAGTCGTTGACGTTTTCCCAAAATTTTCCGCAAACCTCTCTGAGATGAAGAGTCTTTTTTGTGTAATTCCAAATGCGAAGTAAGTTTACTTATCTTAGTGGTGAAAGTGAATACTTGAAATTCAACAGACCCCCTGTTTTCTGTGTTTTCTTTTGAGAAATAACTGAAATGAATGAATTTTTACCATAGAAAATTCTTCCTTTTGAAAGATATGGATTTTACTGATCAGTAATAATAATGCCATTAATTTGAATTGGTATATACAAAATCTAATTCCGTTATTTGAAAACTACTCCTTTTCTGAATTCAAATCAATCCATCCAAACTGGAATCGGATTGAGATAGAGGTAGAAAAGGAGTAGTCCATTTTTCCATTGAAGGGTTTAGACCTAAAAAAAAAAAAGTTCTATTGATTCATTTCGAGATTGAAGTCCTACATTATTCATTTTAATATTGATATATCCATGAAAGGGAAGACTCAAATGTGTGGTCCGCATATTTCTTTCATATACCCTATACCCCATACCCTATATTTTTCCTATTATGATATACCCGTCTATCATATACTTTCTATTCTATATGATAGACGGGTATAGAGTTCTTATCTACGAATTTTCCATTTTCAATCGTGGATATAGATGTATCCTCAACATACTGAAACGACTGCCATTGTTGGTATTAAACCAATACTGATTCATACAGGCCAAATCTTCTAATCGATAATTAGGCCAAAGAAAGAGCTTTAATTTCATTAATGCATTTTCTTCTATATTAAGACCTTTATTCTCGCGAAGCTTGGTTGCTGTTTTTTCTGTTCTTTTCGTTCCAAAATAGGAGATTTCTATTTTCATCGTTTCGATACTTTGAATTCAATGAAATTAGAATTTCAATTTTCTACGATGTCGAAACGATAAAATATTTTCAGGAATAAGGAAATCAAAATGATTCTTAGAAACATACCTTTCTTCTTGGTATTTTGATTTGTTTGGTACTTACTCTTATCAACCAACGAAGTACTTATGGTTTGATACATCAAGAGTTGTCCATCAATTTTTCCAAACAGACGAATGGGTTCTATAATCAATATTCTTCTTCAGTAATTCCGCATGAGTTAGACTAGTTTGAATCGTCAGTCTATCCAAATCGATTTCTCTTGTTTGAATTGAAGATAAGAGAATTTTCTTGGGTCCATTAGTCTAAGCAAGAGACAGTAGACCTCAATATTATTCATCAATTTTTCGTCCAAAGTACTGTCCCACCATTTACATTGAAAAGTAAATAACGTTCCAGGAAGGAATCTAGTTGACTTTTTTCTTTTTCTTCTTTTTCCTGTCCAATTTTACAGAATTTTCTTCACTAGATTTTTCTTGTGACAGAACAGATCCAAAATCTTCTCCTTTTTGGGTTCTTCTTGATTTCTTGCTTTTTTTGAATTTTCTTTTTCTTTTCACTACTATTTTCATTTCCATTTCGATTTAAAAGAAGTAATTGATTTGGTCTAAACCAAGGTTTGGTCTTATATGCCTGATGAAATAAGACCAATTCTGGAAGAACCAACCTCTAGATTCGAGATAGAATAATTTAGCATTCTTTCATTCATTCCCATCCAATCAACAAAAACGTTGTGGAATTTTGGGAGATTGTCTGAAGCCTAAAATAACAAATTTCAGAATATCCATTTTTAATAGATATTTGAAAATACTTATTAGTTTCCTGTTGAATATTTGATTCCTGTTGGCATCGATCGTGATACAGGACTCAATATCCACTTTTTCTTTACGATACAAACTTTTCCAACGCAAATATTTTCTATTTACCATTTTTTCCACAGCTAGCATATCCACATAATTATAGATAGTGGTTTTCAGAATATCATAAAGTGGGTCCTTGTGTGTTACAAGAAAGCTCTGTTCTTATTTCCTTGAAATTTTTCGAGTTAAGAAATTTATTTGCTAAAAGATCATATCGATAAGATTTGTGAAAATTTTCTTTTGATTCGCTAATTTGTATACTTCCTTTTTTTTTGAATCACTTACTTGGTCTGTTTCATATGAATTGCATTTGCTTAATTTTTCCTTTGTAGCTATACAATGGGAAGTATTTCGCCATTTTTCAGGCATTAATCTCGACCATATGATCGACGATAAATTGTATGGAGAATACCTCTTAACCACTTTTTCCATTGATTTTGTTCATAATTCCTAAGTTTCTTATCATTTAATTTTAATTTTGAATGAACCATTCTTGTTTTTCCAAAGAATCCTTTATTTCGGGCTTAAGAAACAAAGAGATTCCTTGATATTGAAGAACAGGTCTTAATTTATGCAAATTACTAACTTGCATTTGGGATAATTTGTAAAATACATAGGCTTGTGATACGCAAGATAAGTCAAAAAATATGTAAATTGCTTTTCATATCCCTAATCTTATCAAGGGATTTTTAAAGGAATGAGATTTTTCTTTTTTATTACTACTAGTATTCTTAAATGTTAGGTCCAGGGATAGAAAAATTAGCTCTATGCAGTTATTCATCATTTTGTCAATTAGGTTCTTAACCTAATTTGAGTAGAAATATCCAAATTTGAATGATCTACAACAAAATTTAAAAGAAACCGTATATCACGTACAATACAAAGTAAAATACAATAGATCTTAAACCAACCTTCAAACATAATATATAAAATCAATTTCATATCCTTAGTAAATAAAATTTACTAAATAAAACAAACTCTTCTATATAATAGATAGTAGATTTCCCCTGATAGTTTCCATTCACTCCTAGAAAAATCTGTGCCGAGATAGTAGTTCAATGAAAATTTTCAAATAAAGGGAAATTTAGAAATGAATCGAACAGTTCTTCTTTGAATATTTTCCATTTTTCTAAGAATTTAGCATTAAATGTTTTGTTAGGACTAGTATCATTTTTCCTTTTCTTCTTTCTAATTTTCTATTCTTTCTATTTGATTTCTAATTTTCCTATTCGCTCAGTCAGATCTTTTATTTTTTTTCTGTCAATGAAGAATTTGTCAAACCTGGCGATACTGTTTGACCAAAAGATTGGTTAATTATTTGATTGCTAATTATGGAATCTTTTCTTCTTGAATTTCATTCGATTCATAGATTTCTACTTTTCTTAATTGAATTGGGTTTTCTTTGGAAACTTTTGCAAGTATTTTTTTTTCCTTGAAATAGTTCTTTTCATTTTCGAACTTTTTTCCCAGTTCTTTTCAAACAGGTTTCCAAAAGGAAGGTCGTTTTCGGGAAAACCAAAAGGATGTTTAGCTTCGAGTCCAAAACCGTTAAAAACGGAAATCCTCTTTTTCTTGATAAGATCTTAATTTGCGTTTGTGCGAAGGTTTCAGACGGAAAGGGAATAATATTTTGATCTGAAGACCTCTATGAACCAATTTTCAGGCAATTCTGTTTCTGATAATGGCGTTCCATTATAAGTACATTTAAGATGCATCTCTATTCCATTCCTGAAAATCCTCAGACCATTCAGGACGTTGATAGGATATACGCCCAAGATTTTTGCAATTATAAACGAAGGTAAGAGAATATATTTTCTAAAAATAGATTGAATTAGCAACAAACAAGTTTATTCCTTGCCCATAAGTATGGGTATTATCCCAAGCTTCTGCCATCTTCATTCGCGCCTCTTCCTCTAGTATCTCCATCTCTTTTTTCTTCGTCTTCGTCTTCTATTTCTATTCTATTTTCTTCTTTTGTTTGTTCGTTTGTAGACTCTACAATTTGGAATGCTTCCCTTTCCACACCCTATTTCTAAAAATGGATTTAATCAATTCAAACATATTAGATGTTAAAGAAAAGAAAATGGATTTTTGATTCTGTACACAAAAGGGGGAATGCGCATTTCTTGAAACACTTTCCAAATAACTACTTTGCGCCTTTGCGCCCGCACAGACCCCTTGATTAGATCTCGATCAAAGTCCGGTTGTTCTAAATAGCGTGTCGTAGACATCTCTTCCATTTCATCAGGATCATCTTTAGCATCTTTGATATCCGTAAAATCACTACCTCTTTGGCTTCTCTTGAACGAATTTCAAAATCTTCGGGAATATCTTGAAATTCTCCTGATTGTTGTTCTAACTCAGTGATTAATTTGTATTCTATCGAGGAATTTTTTTACTGATTTCGTTTATTTTATTTTGACTTATGTTTCTGTTTTGACTATTAGCATCATTAGCATCATCATGTAGGAAAAATAAGACTTTTTTTAAAAAGCATTTCATGTTTTCTTTTAACTTTTCTAATTTTGCTCTTTCTGCCTTTGGTCTTTCGAACTTTTCTTTTCGAACTTTTCTTTTCGGACTTTTCTTTTCGAACTTTTTCTTATTCTGATAATAATTTTGATCTAGCCAATCAAGGGTATACCAAGAAGTAACTAGAGAGCCACAGCCAAAGTTTAGGTAAGCGTAATACTGTCTAGTTTTTCTTTCAGAGCGTACTCTATTTTCCGAATAAAGTCTCCCAGATAACCCATATGTTCATACCTCACATGTGCGTAACCAGTCCTCATCAAAGATTCCAATTAAAATGGATTTGATAGAATGTCTTCATAACATTTTAGACACACATTCTTTAAATTCCTGAAGCCTATCAAATTAGACAAATAAGAGGTACCAGGAGCTGTATGCTCCAAAACGTACATTGCACAGCTATCGCGTAGTGGATATTTCCCGCGACAATAGCCTGTAACCGAGCCAAACAAATCCATTTGTGAGTGTTGAGCACAAGGCGAAAAGTATCAACGACGGAGGAAGAACTTTTCAATGACCGTGTCAACGATCTTGTCAATGATCGGTAATTCCTCATTTTGATATCCTCCGCATAAATCTTTCGCTTTATTCTGTATCTCTATAAATTCTCCTAGTTTATCGGTGTACGGAACGAGGATTTGATGCAATTTATTTATCCGAAAATTTTGAAAATTTTTTTCGAAGTTTTTCAGGATTGCATTTTTCGATTGTTTTTCGACGCGATCCGCTCAATAAAGGATCATACCTTTTGGTAAGTATTTGTTTCTAGAATCATCATTACATAATCGAGTTCTTGTTTCGAGTCTATTCAAAAACTAGATTTTTCTCGAGAGATTTGATTCGATTTAGAAATGCTTTTTTCTTTTCTTTCTTTTTCGTTGGTAAAACCAAAATCGTATGGGTCCGGTGGATTATCATCGAAGAAATAAGGCCACAGTTCCGGGGATAACAGCCTTCTTTTTAGCCTTCCAAAAAATCGATATACTAGCAGGACACGTAAAAGTCATTCGATATTTTCCATCACTTTTACATCGGTCAAAAAAATAACAGACATTTCATTTCGGATAGCTTGTTCAAATTTCTTGTTTTATGAAGGAAGGGAACATCCACTGATTGAAATCGAAAAGAAGAGGGCAAGATTTTTTTCTAAAAGAAAAAGGAAATGTTATTTGCCATTTTTTCGGAAATGTAGAATTTTCATATAACAATGGATCATTCCTTTGCTTTGTGTAAAGAGCCAATCAAAGCAAAAATTTCATTATATTCCTTTTAAGCATTCTATTTGATCGGATATTTCGTAAGCCTAAAATAAGGGATATCATACAAAATAGATTTCTTTCGTTTTATACCGGGATGTTTCATAGCAATGGC
>JAIFAC010000015.1:273125-275625 GCA_026545765.1 Plantago major | reverse complement strand
AGCGGGGATTCGAATTCCCCTGGGGGTAGGGTACTACGAAAGGAAGTTGATCATGGATTACCAATAAGTCGAAATTGGATTCTTCCTGGGTCGATGCCCGAGCGGTTAATGGGGACGGACTGTAAATTCGTTGGCAATATGTCTACGCTGGTTCAAATCCAGCTCGGCCCAAAAATTCGCCAATCTACCAAGCGATGGTATAACCCATTTGATAAATACCCATACGAAGATAAAAGAGAATTCCATTTTATGCTAGATCCCTTATTTCGCTGGGATTGTAGTTCAATTGGTTAGAGCACCGCCCTGTCAAGGCGGAAGCTGCGGGTTCGAGCCCCGCCAGTCCCGATGGATCCAATATCCAAAAATGCATCAATTCACTTTTTTCTTTCTATGAACTATGCTTTCTATGAACTATGCTTTCTATGAACTATGAAAGGGTGTCGGGGACCTAATTTCATTCCCAAAGAAAAAGGGGAGTTTCGAACTTAAGTCTTTTTTTTTTTTTTTCGCTTTTCTTTTTAAGTTTGTAACTAGGTGACTAATCGAAGTGAAAGGACAATCTGATAATACTTCATCAGATGATTCATTGTACAAGGAAGGCGTAAGGTAAGTTATAGAAAAAAACAAACGGATGATAAATAAAGGAATTTTGGAAGGAATTTTGGATGGATTGGGTCAGGAATCCAAATTCCATTTGGATTCGGTATGGAGAAAATAACTTCCTATGTTATAATATTATACTATTCAAGTCTCGACGACAAATTTATTTGGTAGATTAGATATTGTTATTCGTGATATTATTGATCTGATTCAGGACCATTGAGAAGTAATTCATTCATTGAATTTACAGACGATAAGGTTTATCATCTCTAAGGGATTAAATCCCGAGTTATTGTGAAGTAAAAAAACCGATGAGATTATGGAAGTAAATATTCTTGCATTTATTGCTACTGCACTATTCATTCTAGTTCCTACCGCCTTTCTACTTATCATTTACGTAAAAACCGTTAGTCAAAATGATTAATGCTATGGAATTTGAATTTGAAAATTCGATTTCGTGTCTTAACTTAAATGAAATGAGCGGACTTTAATCGTCAATATTGTATTTGATAGTATGGTAAAAAAGAAATAGATGAATCTTTCTTTCTACCATACTATCTACCTCTTAGTGTATATCTATTTCTTAGCCTATAAAGGCCTATAAAGTTTTTAATTTAGAATAAATTAAGTTTCTGTAGATCAATCTACAATTGTCTTTATATATGTGTATATGAATTCCATATATTTGTTTGAAATTCACAAAAGACCCCGATTTGCTACATCTATTCCTTCCAATCATCCGAATCCCTTTCTTTTCGATAGACAAAGAGGGGAATCGCTGAAATATCTCTTTGATTCAAAGAGTATGCTTCATCTCATAGATTCTTCAGTTGGAGTTCAATGGGATAAATTCAGACATTTTTTTATTTTGAATAGTTCAAAACGAGTTTGAGAATGATCTATAAAACAAAAGCTACGCTTTTATTCCTCAACTCAATTAGTAATACTTTTAGAGCCCACTTCTTCCCCACACTACGAGTGAAAGGGAAAATGTAAAGACTACCATTAAAGCAGCCCAAGCGAGACTTACTATATCCATGTGAATTATGTCCCCTATCTCTATAAATACGAAGGAATTTTTCCATTATTTCTCACTAATAATAATGGAATCAACGGTGCAGAGTCAAAACAAAAAGGGATTCCGTTTGAACACTATTGAGAAATCAACCCCCGATGGATTCGGATTTCAGATTAAACACAAGTAAGATATAAGTACATCCCAAGGAAGTGGGAACATGCCGGAATACGAATAAAATAACAAAAAAATGCCCTCTTTTCGATAAAAGTCAATTATCGATCCAATATGGACAAGATCGATTCTTTAGACATTCCCTTAGTGATAGAAGGGAGTCGTGAAGTCTTGATAGCCCCTCTGCCGGTTGATTTGACTATTCGAATCAAACAAAGTATCAACAGTCTGTTTCCTCTTCTTCTCGCGGGTAATCATTCTGCGGGTTATATCAGCAGAACAGAAGAGAAGAAGAAATTTCGAAGTTTTTTGTTTGTTGATCAGGCGACACCCAGATTTGAACTGGGGAAAAAGGATTTGCAGTCCCCCGCCTTACCGCTCGGCCATGTCGCCAAAATGATACAAAATAGATGAGAAAATTTTTCCGGATTACTGCATTTTTATTGTACTTGTATTTTGACTTCCCTTTTCCTTAATACTTTTCCTAAAGCAAACACCCCTCTTGCACTTTTGTATTTGATCCACGCCCTCAATTGATTATCTCATATCTGAAAATCCACCTTTGATTTTTCAATAGAAAAATGAGACAATTAGCATTGTGAATTTTCAGTCGACAAATTGGAACCATTAACTATTTCCCCTTACTTTGAATTCATGAACAATCCTGGGATTTGAATCGCCAATTTGTGTTTTACTAATAAAAATAAAAAA
>JAIFAC010000015.1:248125-263125 GCA_026545765.1 Plantago major | reverse complement strand
TTCAACAAACCTCAGATCCCAATCAAAGAACTATTCATATGTTGTTGAATCAAAATACGGGACTCGAGTCGTCGATCATTTTGTCATCATCCAATTGTTTTCGGGTGGGTCGATTCAACGATGTAAACTATTACAACGGGATAAAAGAATCAATTCCAATTACAAAAGATCCTCGAATTCCAATTACGAATTCGCTGGGGCCTTCTAGGAACCACTTTTCAAATTGCGAATCTTTATACATTTTTCCATTTAATAACTCATAATCCAATCTTGCTAAATAACGTTGAAAATTTGAAAAAGACTTTTCAAGTCAGTAAATACTATTTACTGGATGAAAATGCGAAAATTGATAACCCCGATCCATTCAGTACCATTCTTTTAAATTGGAATTGGTATTTGCTCGATCCTAATTATTGTGAAGAAACATCTACAATAATGAGTCTTGGGCAGTTGATTTGTGAAAATATATGTAGAACAAAAAATGCACCGCGCTTAAAATCAGGTCAAGTTATACTTGTTCAAGTTGACTCTGTAGTAATACGATCAGCTAAGCCTTATTTGGCCACTCCGGGAGCAACTGTTCATGGCCATTATGGGCAAATCCTGCACGAAGGTGATACTTTCATTACATTTATATATGAAAAATCAAGATCTGGTGATATAACCCAAGGGCTTCCAAAAGTAGAACAGGTGTTAGAAGTGCGTTCGATTGATTCAATATCGATGAATCTAGAAAAGAGGGTTGAGCGTTGGAATGAACGTATACCAAGAATTCTTGGAATGCCATGGGCATTCTTGATTGTTGCTGAGCTAACTATAGTCCAAAGCCGTATCTCTTTGGTTAATAAGATCCAAAAGGTTTATCGATCCCAGGGGGTACAGATTCATAATAGGCATATAGAAATTATTGTACGTCAAATAACATCAAAAGTCTTGATTTCAGAAGATGGAATGTCTAATGTTTTTTCGCCCGGAGAACTAGTTGGATTGTTGCGAGCGGAACGAGTGGGGCGCGCATTGGAAGAAGCAGTTTGTTACCGAGCCACCTTATTGGGAATAACTCGAGCAGCTCTCAATACTCAAAGTTTCATATCTGAAGCGAGTTTTCAAGAAACGGCTCGGGTTTTAGCAAAAGCAGCTCTCCGGGGTCGAGTCGATTGGTTAAAAGGATTGAAAGAGAACGTTGTTTTTGGGGGTATGATACCCGCCGGGACCGGATTGAAGGGATTAGTGCCCCCGTCAAAACAACAAAAAAAGAGCCCTTTGGAAACAAAAGAAAACAATCTATTCGAGGGGGAAATGGGAGATATTTTGTTTCACTACCGAAAGTGGGTTGATTCTTTTCTTTCAAAGAATTTGGATGATACATCAGAACTTTATGGGATTTAATGATTCCTAAAGGCGGATTCATCTTTTTTTTTTTTTACTTTACTATCGGTATTTGGGACAGTCATTTAGGTTGGTAATAAAAAATAAGGAATAGAAAAGACTAATGGCTTATTCATATATCTATGCCAATCTACGATAGACGTGAAGGTTCCATCGGAACAATTCTTTATTTCCGTTCAGGGTTCCCCGTCGCCTTTTTGGAAAAAGCGGGGGGGTGTGGGGAGAAATGACCAGAAGATATTGGAACATCAACTTGGAAGAGATGCTGGGGGCAGGGGTTCATTTGGGCCATGAGCCTAGGAAATGGAATCCTAAAATGGCACCTTATATCTCGGCAAAGCGTAAAGGTATTCATATTACAAATCTTACTAGAACTGCTCGTTTTTTATCTGAAGCCTGTGATTTGGTTTTTGGTGCAGCAAGTAGGGGAAAACAATTCTTAATTGTTGGGACCAAAAAAAAAGCAGCTGATTTAGTAGCATGGGCTGCAATAAGGGCCCGGTGTCATTGTGTTACTAAAAAATGGCTCGGCGGTATGTTAACGAATTGGTCCACTACAGAAACGAGACTTCATAAGTTCAGGGACTTGAGAATGAAACAAAAAACGGGAAGACTCAACCGTCTTCCTAAAAGAGATGCGGCTATGTTGAAAAGACAACTATTTCGCTTACAAACCTATCTGGGCGGGATTAAATATATGACAGGATTACCCGATATTGTGATCATCGTCGATCAGCATGAAGAATATACCGCCCTGCGGGAGTGTATCACTTTAGGAATTCCAACAATTTGTTTAATCGATACAAATTGTGATCCCGATCTTGCAGATATTTCAATTCCGGCGAATGATGACGCTATATCCTCAATCCGATTAATTCTTAACAAATTAGTATTTGCGATTTGTGAGGGTCGTTCTAGTTCTAGCTATAGAAGAAATCCTTGATTAATAATAAGATAAAATCAATAAGTTTTACTTCGAAAATACAATAGATTTATAGAATCGATTATTTTTTATGAATTTCTAAAAATAGATAAAAAAACTGGGAATACTATGGAATTAGTTAGTATTCAAACTATCAGTTGGTATTCGAAATACCCCATTCCAGTAGATAAAGAGATGGTTGAATCAAAATAATTTTGTTTAAAGTTCGATTTTTTCAGAGGGCAATATGGATGTGCTATCATGTTCCATCAACACACTAAAAGGCTTATACGAGATATCCGGTGTGGAAGTAGGTCAACATTTCTATTGGAAAATAGGGGATTTCCAAGTCCACGGACAAGTACTTATTACCTCTTGGGTTGTAATTGCTATCTTATTAGGTTCAGCTACTATAGCTGTTCGGAACCCACAAACCATTCCGACTGGGGGTCAGAATTTCTTCGAATATGTTCTTGAGTTCATTCGAGATGTGAGTAAAACTCAAATTGGAGAAGAATACGGCCCTTGGGTTCCTTTTATTGGAACCTTGTTTCTATTTATTTTTGTTTCGAATTGGTCAGGAGCTCTTTTACCTTGGAAAATCATAGAATTACCTCATGGAGAGTTGGCCGCACCTACGAATGATATAAATACTACAGTTGCTTTGGCTTTACTCACGTCAGCGGCCTATTTCTATGCAGGTCTTTCCAAAGGGATTCAGTTATTTCGGAAATATATTCAACCAACCCCAATCCTTTTACCCATTAACATCTTAGAAGATTTCACAAAACCCCTATCACTCAGTTTTCGACTTTTCGGGAATATCTTAGCGGATGAATTAGTCGTTGTTGTTCTTGTTTCTTTAGTACCTTTAGTGGTTCCTATCCCTGTCATGTTCCTTGGATTATTTACAAGTGGTATTCAAGCTCTTATTTTTGCAACTTTAGCCGCCGCTTATATAGGCGAATCCATGGAGGGCCATCATTGAAATAGTCTTTTTTTTTTTTAGCTTATCGCAAAGCAATGTATGTGCGGTTCAAGATGATTGACTTAAGGAATAGAAATAGATCAAATTAAGAACAAAAAAATCAAAAATTTCGATATTAATTAGAGAGTTCAAAAAGGGGGAAAGAGATCTAACAGATATTTTTCCCAAAACTCTCCTTTCCTCGACGAATATTCACCTTCTATTCTATTGGTCAGCCAACCTTCTTATTCAAATCAAATAAGAATTTTGAATAGAAGATATTACCCTTTATGCCGTGTGATAAAATGTAATTAACTAAAAAACAGGAAATACGAGTCGACTTTGATTCTACTTTACAGTAGATTTTCACAATTGACCAAAAGAATTACTAAATAATAAACCAAATTGCATGAACTTAGATCAAGGAAATAATGAGATTTCTACGGAATAATTCGCGCGAATCTTTTTTTTTCTGTAGTTGGTTAAAATAAAATAATGATAAAGAAAATGGAAGGGAGAAAAAAAGTTACAAAAAAGGGGATTACTAAAAAAAATGGATTGATTCTCGAATCCGATCGAAACGAATGGTTTACATTAGATAAGAAAGACATGTATATGTGATAGTAGATATTGACTAGTTATCTAGAAATTAAAGATTGACCTACTACTTGTCTACTTGTGGGTTCCGGTCGAAGTATCCTTTCATACTGTTGTAGCTGTGAATTGGCTGAATAAACAGATAAAATAAAGATAAATAAATTGAAAAATGGAAATAATAGTTCGGAACCAAGAAAGGGAAGAACGAAAGTTGTATGGATTTCCCAAAACTCTGTGGATAGAAACAAAAAAAGAGAAATCGAAGGAGTTTTGACAATTCAATAATAGAATAGTATTACTTAAATTCGAAGTTCGTAGTTACTTCGACCGGATGAATCCTATCAATGGAATAATTAAGTCATAATTCATTGATTGATTGTATCATTAACTATTTCTTTTTGTTGGTATGAGGAACTTATCATGAATCCACTGATTTCTGCCGCTTCCGTTATTGCTGCTGGATTGGCCGTAGGGCTTGCTTCTATTGGACCTGGCGTTGGTCAAGGGACTGCTGCAGGTCAAGCTGTAGAGGGTATCGCGAGACAGCCTGAGGCAGAGGGAAAAATACGAGGTACTCTATTGCTTAGTCTAGCTTTTATGGAAGCTTTAACCATTTATGGATTGGTTGTAGCATTAGCACTTTTATTTGCGAATCCTTTTGTTTAATTTTACAAATAAAAAAATACCTATTTTATTGCCCTGGACCTGTCCTTTGCTTTTCAAATTAGATCCAAATTTCACTCATACAATTCCTTATTCGTTGATAAAATAACCTACGGGAAGGGTTGATTTGCAGATGAGGAATTAGCAGACCTACTCACTTTCATCCTTCCGTCCGTAGTCAATAGGAAATTCCTTTTCTCAGGTCTTGCAACAATCAAGGGATAGTTCATACTTTATAACTCTAGTATTTTTTGACTCGATTTCAAAAAAAGAAAAGAATAAATAAAACAGAGGCGCAAGGTGATCAAAAAATAACTCTGATCGATTTTTTAGTCTATCTATAAGAGGAGATTATATGAAAAATGTAACCGATTCTTTCCTTTCTTTGGGCCACTGGCCGCCTGCTGGGAGTTTCGGATTGAATACCGATATTTTAGCAACAAATCCAATAAATCTAAGTGTAGTGATTGGTGTATTGATCTTTTTTGGAAAGGGAGTGTGTGTGAGTTGTTTATTTCAAGAATAAGCTGGATCCAACCAGCTGTACCTTTTCCACTATAACTCGGAAAGGAGGGTACATGATCTCGCGAATTACTTCTTAAGAAATTCTATGTAAGAACCACAGCATTTCGTGATTCATTGGCAAATTGACTTTGATTCTCTAACAACCAAGAAGGGGGCTGTTAAGATGGTTAAAACAAACTGTTTGAAGTCTAGACGCGCGGCAGTATGGTACTCTTTCTACCACTATGTTAATAGAGTATGTTAATAGAGAGGCGGTTTTTCTTTGAAAGATAAAGAAACCTTTTATCGATATAGAACACTCATCTCGATAAAATGATTTGAGCTACCTATCTATTTGAAAAAGAAAAATGGACATTTGCTGAATCGACGACCTATGCCTTATGTATATAATGTATATAAGTAAGAAGAATTTTTGGATTTGAACTGAAGAAAAAAAAAGAAACAACTTTGCTGACAATTCCATGTTTTTGATTTTGTCAGAAGAGTCCACCAAGTATTTTGGTTTTGCATTAGATTTGTTTTTTTCAAATTTTTTGACTAGGAATAAAGAAGGGAGGATAGGCTCATTACATTCATAAAAAAGCTATGAGAATTTATCCTAAGTAATTGAGCGTGAGAGCCAAATGAATGGAAAGATTCATGTTTGGTTCGGGAAGGGATTATGGAAGTTTTAAAATGAACGAAAAGGTAATCTACTTTCATTAAGTGATTTATTAGATAATCGAAAACAGAGGATTTTGAATACTATTCGAAATTCAGAAGAACTGCGTGGGGGAGCCATTGAACAACTGGAAAAAGCTCGGACTCGCTTACGGAAAGCCGAAATGGAAGCAGATCAGTTTCGGGTGAATGGATATTCTGAGATAGAGCAAGAAAAACGGAATTTGATTAATTCAACTTATAAGACTTTGGAACAATTAGACAATTCCAAAAACAGAAACGATTCAGTTTGAACAGCAAAAGGCGATTAATCAAGTCCGACAACGGGTTTTCCAACAAGCCTTACGAGGAGCTCTAGGAACTCTGAATAGTTCTTTGAACAACGAATTACATTTCCGTACAATTAGTACCAATATTGGCATGTTGGGGGCGATGAAAGAAATAACCGATTAGTCTTTCTACTCTAGGCATTATTTTTTTCTTTTCAAAAAAAAATGAAGAAAAACTCATGGTAACCCTCCGAGCAGACGAAATTAGTAATATTATCCGTGAACGTATTGAACAATATAATATAGAAGTCAAGATTGTAAATACCGGTACCGTACTTCAAGTGGGCGATGGTATTGCTCGTATTCATGGTCTTGATGAAGTAATGGCTGGTGAATTAGTTGAATTTGAAGAAGGTACAGTAGGTATTGCTCTGAATTTGGAATCAACTAATGTCGGTGTTGTATTAATGGGTGATGGGTTGATGATACAAGAAGGAAGTTCTGTAAAAGCAACAGGAAGAATTGCGCAGATACCGGTGAGTGAGGCTTATTTGGGTCGTGTTATAAATGCCTTGGCTAAACCTATTGATGGTAGGGGTGAAATTTCGGCTTCTGAATCTCGATTAATTGAATCTCCGGCTCCTGGTATTATTTCACGACGTTCCGTATATGAGCCTCTTCAAACCGGGCTTATTGCGATCGATTCGATGATCCCTATAGGACGCGGTCAGCGAGAATTAATTATTGGGGACAGACAGACCGGTAAGACAGCAGTAGCTACAGATACGATTCTCAACCAACAAGGTCAAAATGTAATATGTGTTTATGTAGCTATTGGGCAAAGGGCATCTTCTGTCGCTCAGGTAGTAAATACTTTACAAGAAAGGGAGCTATGGAATATACTATTGTGGTAGCCGAAATGGCGGATTCCCCTGCTACATTACAATATCTCGCTCCTTATACAGGAGCCGCTTTGGCTGAGTATTTTATGTACCGTAAACAACACACTTTAATCATTTATGATGATCCCTCCAAACAAGCCCAAGCTTATCGCCAAATGTCTCTTCTATTACGAAGACCGCCCGGTCATGAAGCTTATCCAGGGATGTTTTTATTTGCATTCAAGACTTTTGGAAAGAGCTGCTAAATTAAGTTCTAGTTTAGGTGAAGGAAGTATGACCGCCTTACCAATAGTTGAAACTCAATCGGGAGATGTTTCCGCTTATATTCCTACTAATGTAATTTCCATTACGGATGGACAAATCTTTTTATCCGCTGATCTATTCAATGCTGGAATCAGACCTGCTATTAATGTGGGTATCTCCGTTTCCAGAGTGGGGTCTGCGGCTCAAATTAAAGCCATGAAACAAGTAGCTGGAAAATTAAAATTGGAACTGGCGCAATTTGTAGAATTAGAAGCCTTTGCACAATTTGCGTCAGATCTTGATAAAGCCACCCAGAATCAATTGGCAAGAGGTCAACGATTACGTGAATTACTTAAACAATCCCAATCAGCCCCTCTCGCAGTAGAAGAACAGGTAATCACTATTTTTACCGGAACAAATGGGTATCTTGATTCATTAGAAATTGGACAGGTAAGGAAATTTCTTGTTGAATTACGTACTTACTTAAAAACCAATAAGCCTGAGTTCCAAGAAATCATATCTTCTACTAAGACATTTACGGAGGAAGCACAAGCCATTTTGAAAGAAGCCATTCAGGAACAAACGGACCGCTTTCTACTTCAGGAACAAGCCTAAATAAATTACTCACTTTTATCTTAACCAAGAAGTCAAGCGTCTCGGATTCCAATTGTGCAAAAAGCATTTCTTACTATGGAAATACAAAATAGATGGAAAAAAATTGCGTCCAATAGGATTTGAACCTATACCAAAGGTTTAGAAGACCTCTGTCCTATCCATTAGACAATGGACGCCATTCATTCCGATTTTTTCCTATTCTTGTTTGATTGAAAACAAAGAATAGGATTGTATATGAGAAAATTTTTGGAATTCTATATTCAATGATTCATTAATCCGAATCATAACTATATTATCTATATAGTTATATGAAATGAATAGAAGCTCTGACAGAATATTTGGAAAAGGGGAAAAATAAGCGGGTAGCGGGAATCGAACCCGCATCGTTAGCTTGGAAGGCTAGGGGTTATAGTCGACGTCAATTCAGCCTTTTGGACGTCTCTAATTCAAAACCGAACATGAAACTTTTGTTTCATTCGGCTCCTTTATGGAAATGGAAAATGAGTAAATTCTTAGATGTAAGATGTGAACAAAATTATACCCATAACACCTACGTCAGCTTTTTGCCCGAATACAAACAAAATGAATCGCTTTCTAGATGATCCTTCTAGAAGAAGGGAATTCTAACAATCCTTCTAGTTCCTTCGTTCTCTATTTCTATTTGAAAGGATCCTAAGGAAAAGGGTTTTGTTTTCCACCGAGCTAAAACAATATGCCGATGCCTCTAGTAAACCAAAGTCATCGTTGAGTAGCTATTTTGCTTCCGTTTATTTCTTTAAGAAAAGAAAAGGGAAGATTTAGTTACGATTAGAAATTGACTTTCTAGCTTGATCCATGGATCCTTTACTCATACTTATTCGATTGGAAGTCTAGATCCAACTGAAAATTCTGTTTCGCAATTTCATCATCCAACCTTTCCCTTTATAAATAAAAAGAAACTCGTGGATACAAATTACGAGAATGTGTACTTTTTTCTCGAATTTCTTATTGAGAGGTAAAGGATTCAATCCCTTTAAGAAATAAAGTTTTTGATCGGAATATGGAATAAAACCGAAAGACCCTTTAACTTTTAAAGGGTTAATAGAACGAGTCACACTTTTACCACTAAACTATACCCGCTACAATATGATTATTGTATACAAACGGACCTTTTGTCGACCAAGAGAATTTCGAACGGATCGTCAAAGAATCATCAAAAAAAACAAGAGTGTTGAGCTTTGTCGAGGGGAGATCAAAATGGACTAAGTTTTAATAGATACGAATCACTAAAAAACACTAAAAAAATGAATTGTGGAAGACTCAACAATGTTTTTTTTAGTTCGGAAAATGAAAATCGAACAATAATAAAGAATGTAAATAGGTTTTCTTCTTTATTGTTCTTGCTTTAAGCTAAAAGATTCAATTGAATAAATTGAATAAAATTTTCAAATCATATGTAAGAGAAAAATTCTTTATTTCCAATTTGTTGGAACAAAAAAAGGGCCCGGTCTGGTCAGTATCCAGCCGGGCCATCAGAAAGGGAAGGGCCTTTCGAACAAAATGAACACAAAACAAAGGCGCGCTCGAGCCCCTCCTGTAGATAAGGGAAATTCCGGATTTGTAGATCTCCCTCTCTATATATATCTAATTCCTGATTTGTAGATCTCTCTCTATATATATATAATAGAATAGAGAAAGGCGAGAAAAAAGGACGGACTCGTTACATTATGTGTAACGTAGTAATTATCTTTTTAAATTGGGGGAGATGGCTGAGTGGACTAAAGCGTCGGATTGCTAATCCGTTGTACGAGTTATTCGTACCGAGGGTTCGAATCCCTCTCTTTCCGTTTCCGTTGATGACTTGATTTATTTTTTTTTCGTTTTTGAAATCTTAGTTAAACGTGTGGAGTAATGGAATAGATAAAATCCTGCTAAAATTCGAAAATAAACCAAGAAAAAAACTTTGGATTTTATTCTTCACGTCCCGGATTTCGTCCCGGATCATTAGATAGGAATCCAAAAATAAAGAGAGAGACAAAAAAGATCACTACGGTATAAACAAAGAGTTTCAGAGTAAGCATTGCACAATCTCCAAGATAGTTTTTTTGAAAAAAAAAAGAGAATAGATCTTCCATTTTTCTACCACATATTTTGAAACCAAGAAATCGTATTTTTTTTTTCATTAAAAAAATACTTTCCTATTCAAATTAGATGTTGTGGGAGACCCTAATGGGGTTAGGGTCTTTCCCTGGAATGAATAAAGGATTTAAAATGAGGAAATACGGGTAAACCAGAGTTTTGGCGACTATCCAATAATTTTAGTGTCCGAATCTAAGGTTCAGACTATCTGATTTTTGCAGTTGTTAGCAATTTTTCGCGAAAAATCATGCATTCATTTTCTAGGATATTTTTATTAAAGATTTCATCGAAAACTTACAGCAGCTTGCCAAACAAAAGCTAAGAGCAAAAAAAACAAAGGGATGACTGGCATAATATCTACGATTGGATTCAAAAAAGCATAGGCTTCAGGCAATTTGCCGAAGAAGAAAAAAGGACTCAAATAAAGGGCAGAATTAATACAGATCAAACTTGCGGTATTAAGCATAGCAGACATTTTGTTCTTGGAGATAATTGCAATTTGATTGAGTTTTTGAGATACGGAAAAAGGAAGAAAGTCGGTAAGGTATACAAAAAATCCTTCTTTCTTTTTCTTGAAATCCATCCAATCAAAAATCCTCCAATTCTCAAAGGAGAATAGAAGGAATCATACTTTCATACAATATCTTAATTGAATTCTATGTAATGATCAATAAATTCAATTATATTCTATTATAGATAGATAATATCTATAATCTAGAATAATATGTATCAAAATCCTAATACCAGTATATTCTATAGATATATAGATCTTTGGACTGGAGTTGACAAAAAATCAATAACAAGACTATTGTTTTTTAGTGTGAATTTAAAATGGAAATGGGGCGTGGCCAAGTGGTAAGGCAACGGGTTTTGGTCCCGCTATTCGGAGGTTCGAATCCTTCCGTCCCAGAGCATATCCATTTTTTTGGTATTTCGTGTTTAGTTCAAATGCAGAGTTGGAAATCGATGAAATGATTGGGGCGGGGTGGTTTATCTTATCCCCTATTTTTTTGCACTTTATGAAAAGATTAGTATTGAAAATATGTTAACCAAAATCCATTTAAAATGAAGAAATGTTTAGCTTATCTATAGGGTTTTGGTTATATGGTACGTGTCGTTTTAGTTCAATCACAAGAATGGAATTTCTAGGATTCAAAAAGTAGAAAAGGTGGAATCTATTCTATATCAATCACTTGAAGATGAAGATTCAAAACGTTATTTGTTTATATTTATAGATTCTAAATTTCTACTCCTTTCTATTCTATTTTATCTAAAAATAGATTTAGGTATGTTAAAGTTGCTGTCATGCTAAGACTTTTTCAGAAAAATAATTCCACTACCCATATTACACATATCTCCTATATAGAAGTTACACATACATAGAAAATATAAGATCTAGAGTACGACGGCTATGTACAACTCAACCAATGACTATTCATGATTCCACGATTGAATCAATTCAGTTCCAAATAAGAGGAATGTTATGGTAAAACTTCGTTTGAAACGATGTGGTAGAAAGCAACGTGTGACTTGAAGGATATGATCCTTTGTGGATTTTTTCATCCACCATTTTCCATTTATCTAGTAATAAATGATGAAGGTGCTCTTGTCTCGACATTGTTTTTACATAAGAACCCTTCCTTTTGGGGAGTTGTTAATAGTTCACGATGGAGCTCGAGTAGAAAAGGATTCAGTTCTTTTTCGGGGTCAAGAATCTAGGGTTAATGCCAATCAATCCGAACAACTTCGTAAATATATCTTCTTCCATATAATATATCCAAATCTGAAGGATCCAATTCAAACAAGTTTGCAATTCAAAAAAAACTTGTTGCAATTGATCAAACTTTTTGGATTCAAAGTGTATCACGGGGAATCAACTGTCCGTATGATTCTTTAATCAACAAGGGGTATGTTGCTGCCATTTTGAAAGCATTAAGAAAAGAAGCACCGAAGTCATGTCTAAACCCAATGATTTAAAATCAAAAAATAAGGATCCAAAAACAAGGAAATGCCGTTTGAATTGTCTCGCTAGTCTCAAGAATTGGATCAAACTCAAGAATCTAAATCGAATTTTAAACGAGACAAAGAAAGCGGGGTAAAGACCACTCAATAAATGAAATTGACTAAAGATTTTCTTTGAAAATTATCTAACTTGAGTTATGAGTACGAATGGTTTCTTTTTTATTTTCTTCCTGCAAATAAAAAAGACTGAAATCATAGTATAGTTTATGTTATAGGTTCTTTTGTCATTGATTTATTAGAATATTCGAATTGTATATATACATAGACAAAACTTTGAATTCAATCATTTTTCTCGAGCCGTACGAAGAGAAAACTTCTTATACAGTTCTAGGGGGTCCTGTTCATCTATATCTATCCCAATGAGCCGTCTATCAATTGTTGCAATTGATGTTCGATCTCGCAGAGAAGGAAAAGACCTTAGAACACTGGGGTTTTATGATCCAATAAAGAACCAAACTTATTTAAATGTTCCTGCTATTCTATATTTCCTCAAAATAGGGGCTCAACCCACAGTAACTGTTCATAATCTTTTAAAGAAAGCGGAAGTTTTTAAGGAACTTCCGTCCAATCAAACGAAATTAAATTAAAGTAATACCAAGGGGGGTACCAACTTGTATAGAATTTTCTATAGTTTTTCTATACTTGTTTTTTTGACCCCCCTTTTTCTGTTCTATTCGTATCTATTTATCATTGCTTCCATCGAATCTGACGGTCTAGAACGAAAAAACTTGATACGATAAATAAAAAATCGGGACATTTCCTTCAATTGTGCGGTTTTCATTAGAACTCCACTAACCGAAAGAAATCTACTTTACTTATTCCACTTAGATTGATGAAATCCATCTATCATGCAACGATTTTTTCTTCCATTTAGATTTTTTATTGTATCTATCTATACAATATGTAGATTAGATATGTAGTGCTAATAGAGGTTGAATATTATTGGATTGTTAATTTTATTTCAAATAAAATGCAATTTCTTTTCTTTATTCCAGTTTATTCTTTTTTTCACCATTTTTTTATATTGACAACAGTGTATCGAACAAATATAATTCATCTTGATAAGTGAGAAGGGGTCCATTTATTTCCGTCCCATAGGTTTTTTTACCAAATTCAAATGATCTGTTTTTTTTTATTTGTTGAATGATTTGATTAGTTCATCTCCTTTCTCTTTGTTTCAATTCAACTTGATTGATTTTTGATTTTTATCTATAACATCCCTGAGTTGAAAACTACATTTTTTTTTCATTTCACTTTTATTCAGGTTGCTAACGCAACGGTAAAGTACTCGGCTTTTAAGTGCGGCTAGAATCTTTTACACATATAGATGAAGCGAGGAATTCGTCCATACCATTGGAAAAGTTTGGGAGACCGCGACTGATCCTGAAAGGGAATGGATGGAAAAAATAGCATGTCGTATCAATGGAAAGTTCCAAGCGTATTTCATTTTTATAGGATCGGTAGAAAACCCTGTTGAAATTCTTGGAATGGAACAAAAGAAAGTTGGGTCGAATGAATAAATGGATATGGCCCCAGGGCTTCAATTTTTTATTAGAAAGAAAAAGCAACCAGCTTTTGTTCTTAATTGGAATAATTTCCCGATCTAATTAGACGTTAAAAGTAGATTAGTGCCTGATACGGGAAGAGCTTCTTCTCCCACGAGTGGATTCTATCTTTTTTTACTGAATCCTAACTATTGGCATTCTATATTATGGAATGGAGGTGTGTAAAAGAAGCAGTATATTGATAACGAATTTTTTCCGAAATCAAAAGAGCGATTAGGTTTAAAAAATAAAAGATTTCTAACCATCTTCTTATCCTATAACATAGACTAAATGAAATGGAAAAAAGAAAGGGCAGAGAATCTGTTGATAAGTTCGAGGTATTTTTTCTTAGTAGAAAAGAATACCCCGTTTTGACTGTATCGTACTATGTAGCATTTGATAACCCCCTAAACTACCTTTGATTCCAATCGAATTTCAAATGGAGGAAATCCAAAGAGATTTACAGTTAGAGAGATCTCGACAACAGGACTTTCTATATCCACTTATTTTTCAGGAGTATATTTATGCATTTGCTTATGATCGTAGTTTGAGTCGATCCTTTTTGTCAGAAAATCGGGATTCTGAGAATAAATCCAGTTTACTGATTGTGAAACGGTTAATTACTCGAATGTATAAACAGAACCACTTTCTGATTTCTACGAATGATTTGAAGAAAAATCCATTTTGGGGCCGCAACAAGGATTTGTATTCTCAAATCCTATCAGAGGGGTTTTCATTTATTGTGGAAATTCCATTTTCTCTACGATTAATATCTTCTCTAGAAGGGAAAAGGCAAAAGATAGTCAAATCTCAGAATTTACGATCCATTCATTCAATATTTCCCTTTTTAGAAGACAATTTTTCACATTTCGATTTTGTGTTAGATATCCTAATCCCCTACCCTGTCCATGTAGAAATCTTGGTGCAAACCCTTCGCTATTGGGTAAAAGATGCCCCTTCTTTGCATTTATTACGATTCTTTCTTAACGAGTATTGGAGTCTTAGTACTCTAAAGAAAGCCGGTTTAAAACGAAATCAAAGATTCTTTTTATTCTTATATAATTCTTATATATGTGAATACGAATCCATTTTCGTATTTTTACGTAACCAATCTTCTCATTTACAATCAACATCTTTTGGAGTTCTTCTTGAACGAATCTATTTCTATGGAAAAATAGAATGTCTGGGGAGCGTCCTTCTTAAGGTTATGGATTGTCAGGTGAACCTTTGGTTGGTCCAAGAACCTTGCATGCATTATGTTAGATATCAAAGAAAATGCATTCTGGCTTCAAAAGGGACGTCTCTTTTTATGAATAAATGGAAATGTTATCTTGTCACTTTTTGGCAATGGCATTTTTCCCTCTGGTTTCATCCACGAAGGATTTCTATAAATCCATTATACAACCATCTCCTTGAATTTGCGGGCTACCTTTCAAGCGCCCGAATGAATCCTGCAATGGTACGGAGTCAAATTCTAGAAAATTCATTTCTAATCAATAATGCTATTAAGAAGGTTGATACCCTTATTCCTATTATGCCTCTGGTTACGTCATTGGCTAAAGCG
>JAIFAC010000015.1:237462-242462 GCA_026545765.1 Plantago major | reverse complement strand
AGTAACAATCGAAATTTGGTCGAAAGAAAAAATCTCTATTTGAGGGGGCTTCTTCCTATCCATTCCATTTTCTCTGCTAGATGGTCCGAACTTCATCTGAGTTCGAATCCTATCGAGAGGTCCACTAGAGATCCGAGGTGGTTGAAGAAACAAAAGATTTTCTTTTGTCCCTTGCAGGCGATCGGAAAATAAAGAACTGGGTAATCTATTCAAGAGAATTATGTATTTACAAAAGACGGTCTCAATTAATCCTATTTCATCCGACCCGGGGTGTGATAGGGTTCTGAAGGATGAACCGGATTTTGATTTATTTTATCTATTCCATGACCGGAAGAGGGAAGGATACACGTTAGACCATGATTTTGCATCGGAAGATAGATTTCCAGAAATGGCAGATCTATTCACTCTATCAATAACCGAGCCGGATCTGGTGTATCATAAGGGATTTGCCTTTTCTATTGATTCCTGCGGATTGGATCAAAAACCATTCTTGAATGAGGCCAGGGATGAATCGAAAAAGAAATCTTTATTGGTTCTACCTCCTATTTTTTCTGAAGAGAATCAATCTTTTTCTCGAAGGATCAGAAAAAAAGGGGTCCGGATCTCCTGCAGGAATGATTTGGATCCAAAACCAAAAAAAGTGCTATTTGCTAGGAAGAAAATAATGGAGGCAGTGAATCAATATAGATTGATCCGCAATCTGATTCAAATCAATATAGTTCCTATGGGTCCATAAAAATGTATTGAATCGATTCTTTTTAATGAATCGATCCGACCTAATTTCGAATATGGAATTCAAAGGCATCAAATAGGACAAATAGGAAAGGATACTCTGAATCATAGAACTCGAATGAAATATAGGATCAACCAACATTTATCGAATTTGAAAAAAAGTCAGAAGAAATGGTTCGATCCTCTTATTTTGATTTCTCGAACCGAGACATCGATGAATCTGGATCCTGATGCATATAGACACAAATGGTGCAAGAATTTCCAGGAACATTTGGAAGATTTCGTTTCTGAGCAGAAGAGCCGTTTTCAAATAGTGTTCGATCGATTACGTATTGATCCATATTCGATTGATTGGTCTGAGGTTATCGACGAAAAAGATTTGGCTAAGACACTTCGTTTCTTTCTGTCCAAGTCACTTCTTTTTTTGTCCAAGTTTATTTTCTTTTTGTCTAACTCACTTCCTTTTTTCTGTGTGAGTTTCTGGAATATCCCCATTCATAGGTCCGAGATCGATCTATATGGGTGGAAAGGTCCGTATGATCAACTCGGCAATCAGTTGTTAGAATCGATAGGTCTTCCAATTGTTCATTTGAAAAAATGGAAACCATTTTTATTGGACGATCATGATACTTCACGAAAATCGAAATTCTTGGTCAATGGAGGAAAAATAGCACCCTTTTTGTTCAATAAGATACCAAAGTGGATTATTGACCCAAGAAAAATCATGGGAAATCCTTTGATAGGGCGGATTCCTATTTCTCAATGATATTCCACAATCAAGACAATTGGCTGAATCCCGTGAAAACATTTCATCGAAGTTCATTGATATCTTCTTTTTATAAAGCAAATCGACTTCGATTCTTGAATAATCCACATCACTTCTGCTTCTATTCTAACACAAGATTCCCCTTTTCTGTGGAAAAGGCCCATATCCATAATTCTGATTTGACATATGGACAATTCCTCAATATCTTGTTCATTCGCAACAAAATATTTTCTTTGCCCGTCGAATATGCTTTTGGGGGGAGAGAGACTATTTCACCAATCGAGTCACAGGTATCTAACATATTCATACCTAACGATTTTCCACAAAGTGGTGACGAAACGTATAACTTGTACAAATCTTTCCATTTTCCAAGTCGATACGATCCCTTCGTCCGTAGAACTAGTTTCTCGATCGCAGACATTTCTGGAACAACCTAACAGAGGGACAAAGATTGCATTTTGAAAGAACTTGTTGTCAACCTCTTTCAGCTAGGAATCTATCGGATTCAGAAGAAGAACTTGCATCAGTATCTCAATTCAAACATGGGTTTGATTCCTCCATGTTCTGAGAAAGATTTACCATGCAAAAAGAGGAAAAAACGGCGTCTTTGTCTAAAGAAATGCCTTGCGAAAGGGCAGATGTATAGAACCTTTCAACAAAGGGCTCTTTCAACTCTCTCAAAATCGAATCTATTCCAAACATATATGCCATGGTTCTTGACAGGGTACTGGATATTTGTAGATAATTTTGTAGATACTTTTCAGACCTATTGCCGATTTCAGATACTTTTCCAGAACTATGGCTGATACTACGTAATAGTCAAAATTGGTATCCATAATACGAAGTAGCAGTAAAAAATTGGTATTCATCTTTCGGGATATTAGGCATAGATTGGGTAGATCGTGGCGAATTCTTTGGAAAAAAGCGCGTCTTAATCTGATAAGTGAGATTTCGAATAAGTGTTTACATAATGTTCTTCTGTCCGAAGAAATGATTCATCGAAATAATGAGTCACCATTGATATCGACACATCTGAGATCGCCAAGTGTTTGGGAGTTCTTCTATTCAATCCTTTTCCTTCTTGTTGTTGCTGGATATCTCGTTTGTACCCAGCTTCTCTTTGTTTCCCGGGCCTCTAGTGAGTTACAGACAGAGTTCGAAAAGGTCAAATCTTTGATGATGGAATCATCTATGATTGAGTTGCGAAAACTTCTGGATAGGTATCCTACATCTGAACCAAATTCTTTCTGGGTAAAGAATCTCTTTCTAGTTGCTCTGGAACAATTCCGTTCTAAGAAGATATATTTGAATATCAATCTCATCGATCTCATATCAAATCCATCAATCGAATCACTTTTCGAGAAATACGAGACATCTAAGTCATACAAGTAAAGAGATCTATTCATTGATAAGAAAAAGAAAAAAACTGGAACGGGGATTGGGTTGATGATAAAATAGAATCCTGGGTCGCGAACAGTGATTTGATTGATGATGAAGAAAGAGAATTCTTGGTTCAGTTCTCCGCCTTAACGACAGAACAAAGGATTGATCAAATTCTATTGAGTCTGACTCATAGTGATCGTTTATCAAAGAATGACTCTGGTTATCAAATGATTGAAGAACCGGGAGCAATTTACTTACGATACTTGGTTGATATTCATAAAAAGGATCTATTGAATTATGAGTTCAATCCATCCTGTTTAGCAGAAAGACTCTTATTCCTTGCTCATTATCAGACAATCACTTATTCCCAAACTTCGTGTGGGACTACTACTTTACTGCCCATCTCATCGAAAACCCTTTTCGCTCCGCTTAGCCTTATCCCCTCTAGGGAATTTTAGTGATAGGTTCTATAGGAACTGGACGCTCCTATTTGGTCAAATACCTAGCTACAAATTCCTATGTTCCTTTCATTACGGTATTTCTGAACGATAACAAGCCAAAAGTTATGGATGAGGATGAAGATGAGGATTATTACGAGATAAAGGTTGGTGGTAGTGACGAGATTGATGCTAGTGACGCTGCTAGTGACGCGATTGATGCTAGTGACGAGATGGATCCTGACCTTGATACGGAGCTGGAAGAGCTAACTATGATGAATGCGCCAACTATAGATGGGATGTCGGAACTAGGCCCCACCCTTCAATTCGAATTAGCAAAAGCGATGTCTCCTTGCATAATATGGATTCCAAACATTCATGATCTGGATGTGAATGAGTCGAATTACTTATCCCTAGGTCTATTAGTGAACCATCTATCTGAAGGATGCTCCAATAGAAATATTCTTGTTATTGCTTCGACTCATATTCCCCAAAAAGTGGATCCCGCTCTAATAGCCCCGAATAAATTAAATACGTGCATTAAGATACGAAGGCTTCTTATTCCACATCAACAAAAGCACTTTTTCATGCTTTCCTATACGAGGGGATTTCACTTGGACAAGAAAATGTTCCATACTAACGGATTCGGGTCCATAACCATGGGTTACAATCCACGAGATCTTGTAGCACTTAGTAATGAGGTCCTATCGATTAGTATTACACAGAAGAAATCCATTATAGACACTAATACAATTAGATCCGCTCTTCATAGACAAACTTGGGATTTGCGATCCCAGGTAAGATCGGTTCAGGATCATGGGATCCTTTTCTATCAGATAGGAAGGGCTGTAGCACAAAATGTACTTCTAAGTAATTGCCTCATAGATCCTATATCTATCTATCTGAAGAAGAACTTATGTAAGGAAGGGGATTCTTATTTGTACAAATGGTACTCGGAACTTGGAACGAGCATGAAGAAATTAACGCTACTTCTTTATCTTTTGACTTGTTCTGCCGGATCAGTCGCTCAAGATCTTTGGTCTCTACCCGGACCCGATGAAAAAAATGGCATCACTTCTTATGGACTCATTGAGAATGAGTCGGATCTAGTTCATGGCCTATTAGAAATAGAAGGCTCTCTTTCACGGACAGAAAAAGATTGCAGTCCGTTTGATAATGATCGAGTTCCATTGCTTCTTCGGCCCGAACCGAGGAATCCCTTAGATATGATGCAAAAGAGATTTATCTATGAAAAATACGAATCGGAGTTTGAAGAAGGGGAGGGAGAAGGAGCCCTTGACCCGCACCAGATAGAGGAGAATTTATTCAATCACATAGTTTGGGCTCCTAGAATATGGAGCCCTTGGGGCTGTCTATTTGATTGTACCGAAAGGCCCGGTGCATTGGGATTTCCCTATTGGTCCAGGGCATTTCGGGGCAAGCGGATCCTTTCTGATGAAGAGGATGAGCTTCAAGAGAATGATTCGGAGTTCTTGCAGAGTGGAACCATGCAGTCCCAGACACGAGATAGATCTTCCAAAGAACAAGGCCTTTTTTTTCGAATAAGCCAATTCCTTTGGGACCCTGCAGATCCGCTCTTTTTCCTATTCAAAGATCAGTCCCCCGGCTCTGTGTTTTCACATCGAGAATTATTTGCAGATGAGGAGATGTCAAAGGGGCTT